>MCJB01051850.1:0-26269 GCA_002018475.1 Nicotiana obtusifolia
TTCTAAGGGCTGGTGCAATGGTATCAAAATCCTTGAAGACGTTGCATTTGAATTCCATGAAAATATAATACTGATGGCATAGGTACCAGAAAAACCATAGTAGTTCTTGTGGAAAATCCTTGGCTTGAGCTATGAATATATGGCAAAACGGATATTCTGGATTGACGCCAAAAGGTTTGAGAATGGATCCTCCATACTGCCGGAAAACTTAGAGCTCATAATAAGTTCTTCTTTCCATAATAATTGATGGATCAAAGGGATCCATGAGGTTGAACAACTCCGGTGGATGATCTGTCGGCTTCAATGAACTAGTTCCCGGTGTATTTGAAAACATAAAGATGTGGTTGTTTGGCTTAAATTTTGCTGGGGAAAATCTTTTTGAGAATTCATCCGGTCGCGATAGAAAATCTGCGAGAATATTATCCTTTCCTTTCAGGTGCTTGACTTGAAACTTGTATGGAGAGAACCATTGAGCCCATCTGAGAATCTCAGGATTGGGGATAATTTTTAAATTTATCCGTATCATTTTTGGGAAAGCCTTCATATCCATTTTTACTAGAAATTCTGTATGAATAAGGAAGAAATTGAATTTCTTGATTCCATTCTTTACTGCAAGAATTTCTTTGAAGGTGGAGTGATAATGTTGCTTGGCATCTTTAAACTTTCCACTGGCGTATCCACATATTTTTCGCTGGCCATCTTTTTCTTCAAATAGAACAGCGCTCCAATATTCATGGCTGGCATCGGTTTACAGTACCTTTTTCCATCTAAAGGAATGTAGAGAGACTTGACATTTTTACATATCTCCTTTATTTTTCTGACTGCTTCATTCTGTTTCTCTCCCCATGATGGTTCATTTTTCTTGAGCATTCCTGTGAGCGGTGAAGTGTATGTAGAGATATTTGGGATAAAATCTCTTACATAATTTATTACACCCAAGAACTGTTGAATCTGCTTTGTTGTGAGGTTGGTGTCTGGAAATTTAAGTAATTCCTGACATATATGCGGTCCTGGATTCTATTCACTACGAGCAAAATGCATTCCGAGAAAATCAATCTCCTTTGGAGCAAGAAGCATCTTTTTTGCTGAGAGCATGATTCCGTACTGTGTTACTAATGCCTCAAATTGACGAAGCAAGTTGACATGTTCTTCTAATGTATCGCTAAATAACAGGATGTCATCAATGTAAACTAAGGAGGTATGGACGATGGGTTGGAAGATATTTATCATGGCTTTTTGGAATAAGGAGGGTGTAGTTTTCAACCCGAAGGGCATGACCTTCCACTGGAAGTGATGATCGGGGATGCAAAATCCCATTTTGGGTCTTTTTTCAGGGTGGATTCCCAATTGCCAAAATCCAGATTTTAAATCAAACTTGAAAAAGTATTTGGCCTTGGCTAAGTGGGAGAAAAGAGTTAGTTTATTTGGTATGGAAAATTTATCATCTTGGAGGAAATGGTTTAGCGGCTGGTAATTAATAACTAACCTGAGTTTTCCTCTTGTCTGCTCAGCTCTTTTGTTGACATAAAATGCTTCAAATGCCCATTGTGAATCCGATGGCTCTATCAAATCAAATTCCAAAAGTTCTTCGCATTCTTTCTTTGCAAGCTGAAGATGATCTAGATTCATGCCTGAATGACTGGCTTTTGTCGGATTGATGTTTTCATTTTTCTTGTAAGGGAGGTTGATAAAAAGACTCTTGGTTTTTCCATAATGGGATTTTCCCTTTCTTCATGAAATCCTTGTGAGATTCAGCAAATGAATGTTTAATGAGATTCTGCTCTATCTCTTTGATTTGTTCGTCATCGGTGATTTGGAATAGCCTTGGAATCTCAGAATAAGGTCTGAACTGCTTTTTAAAAGCTGTCCCATTAGCCTTGATCTGGAGTTGATCTTTAAGTTGCCTGTAAATGTCAAATCCAATAATAAGATCTTTCCCTAGCACATCAGATCCTAGCAGCTTGGTTTTGTACTTCAATGCTGGAAAGAACTCAATTTGTGATCGGGTGCTTTGTAATGACTGTTGTGGTTAAGATCACATTTTATGCAGTGTTGAAATCTTTGAAATGCGGCACCCATTGATCTTCAGGGAGAACAGCAGGAATTATGAGTGAGGATGCAGCTCTGGTGTCGATGAAAGCAATAACTCGAGCTGGTTTATCCCATTTGGATGAATAGACTTTGAGTTCTACTTGAGGAACGACTGTGAGAGCATTGATCTCTTCTCGGGCTTCGATTACTGGTTTTGAAATCTGGTACTGATCATTGCCTTGATCTTCATAGATATCGAGAGAGAATATAGTTTTTTCATTGGGTTCGTCGTCCACAGAGAATATGGATTCAAGGTCCTCCTCTTTTGCAAGATGTATGCCAGTGTAATCTTCAATCTCCTCAAGGAGTTTGATAGATCTTCGTGATTGGGGAAAATTTTTTGCGAAATGGCCAATCTTATGGCAAATAAAGCATCTGTCCTTCTTGTGAAAATTTCCTGGCCTTCTACGTCTGAAATATTTTGTGCGCCTTTTGGATTTTGATCTTCCATCTGGAACTCTTGGCCATCTAAACCTCCTAAATTCTTTCCGTCGTCTTGACGTGCCGCTGGAACATCCTGTCCGGTGATTAGATGAGATTTGCGGCATGCTTTGTCAAGTGCTGGATTGTGCTGGACAATTTGCTTTAGGGCTGAGTGTTTTGTACAAATGTCATCCAATGCGACGAAAATAGCCTGCCTGATGTAACCAATTTGGGGGATGGTTACGGGCTGGAACTTTTCTTCAATAATGGTTATGGTTCGACTTGCCAACAACTTTGGAAGGGAAGAGATAAAGGCTTGCTTCAGATAGATATCTCCGCCGATTTCAAAGTATATCTTTGCCATTTTTTGATAGTGTCTGTCAATGTCATTTCTGTCGAATGACACACACTTTATCTCGAAGAGCTGTCTTCGCATTTTTTCCTGTCTTTGGCCAGAATCTCCGCAGAAAACTTCATGTAGGATTTGGATGTTGAAGGCAAAATCTTGGGAAGTAAGAAAAATATTTTTATCTTGAAATCCAAGTGCGTTCCACCAATCTCTGAGGATTCCTGAGAATCGTGAAGTGAGTTCTGACAGGATGACATACTTTTCTCTTTCTGCCAAATTTTTGGTCACCATCCAAGTATAGAAGTCTTGGATTCTCTGAGGCCATTTTGAAACCTTGACGTCATCTAAGGTGAAAGTATGGAAGCCGGTTCCAACTGGCTTGGACGCCATGGGCTCATATCTTCTTTTTGGGATTGGCTCATCTGTCATGCCTTCTTGTTCGTCATCTACTTCAGATACTTCTGGCTCTCTTGGCTGGTTTACAAATATTGGGGGATTGTCATCTTCGGAAGAGTTTGTTGTGGATTCATTGCTTGATTGAGAGCTATCTTCCGTTGATTCATCTTCTGATGAATTTAGAGATTCGGAACATGGAATCTCTTCTTCTGATATGCATCTTGGCTAAGAGACATAGAGGTCTGGAGCCTTCTGGTCAGAAATCATCAGATTTTCTGGGTTGGACCCTTTTGAACTTTCTGCATGGTCATGCCTTTTCTTGGCTAGTTTTTGTGCTGCAAGGGCATCTTTTCTTTCCCAAACCAGTTTTGCAATATCAAACTCTTGTTCTTCTTTTACGGGTTGGGTAAAAGAGAATGGATTCTGTGAGATAGATGGAAAAGTAGAAAAGGTGTTGTCTAATTTAGGTGGGGAATATGGTTGTGGAGACATAGGGAAGAAGGTAGGTTTTGAAGGGACAACCGGGGTTGTTTGTGGCTTCAAGTGGTCATTTCTTAAGAGCTGAATCTGTTCTTTGATGGAAACCGTCTCCTTTTGTTGTTGTTGGAAGAAGTGGAAAAGTGAAGTTCCTAGCGGACAAATCTCATATTGTAGATTTGCCAACCTTAGTTCCAACGCTTTGATTAGTCCTTCATGGCGAGACGATGCTTGTTCCATCTTCTTCTCAATTGTTTCCACCTTGCTCGTCATTTTTTTTGTGTATGAGCCACGTTCTTTATGGTGTTGCCAATGTTGGTCAGAACTTTGTTTTGGCAGATGGAGTTTTCGGATTGCCAGTTTATTGTTGCCTCGATGTCACTTGTTGGGGGGTTTTTCTCCAGTAGGCAGCACTACGTTTTTTTTGGAAATTTTTGGAGCATGGCTAATTCCCTCCTTTTCAAAAGGTTGTAGTGAAGGAAAATCATGGGTATGACTGGAGCTTAAAGAACTCAACATGAATATCTGTGGTTGTGGGAGATTTTTGATTTTCGGAATTTGTGAAGTTTTAGGTTCAGGTGGCTTTTTAGGTTGTGAGGTTTGAATTGGTGGTGAATCAGGTTTGGGTGTAGGTTTGTTATCCTCCCAAATTGGAGTGAATTTTTCTGGTAATTTTGACCATTCCTGGGGTTTGTAACTGACAAGAAATTCATATTTACCTGGACGGCTTAATGAGCCAATTGAAGGGTCTTTATTTTCATATCTGCCTCGAAATTGTTTATTTAGTTTTCCCCCTTTTCTTGGATTTTGGTTTGGTTTTGTTGAGGCTTAACTTTTCTCCATTATATTCTCCATTTGGATCTTCGAAATAGTCTTGACAGTCACAATCAAGATCCCAAGGGCAGCGTCCCGTAAAGGGGCATTTGAACCACCAAGATCTTGTTCCATTTTTGTCGAAGCTTCGACACCAGTCGTGTTCTTCCATGATGCTTTGTATATTCCAAAAGAGTTCTTCATCAGGTTTAGGGTATGTATCTATTGTATCTTTGGGTTGGATCATTTGGCAAGAAAAGATGGTTTTATTGGGTTTTTTGAGGTGGGAATGGTTGAAGCTTGTGCAAACGGTTTTGTCATTTCTTTTGATAAAAGTTGGTTCACCAGATTGTAGGGATTGCTCCGATTCTCTTAACTTTTCATAATTTGTGATCTAGGAATCAGGAAGAATTTTGACAAGTTCATCTCTTTAAATTTGCCTGGGTATTTGGGTGCACATGGTGTTTCCTTTGGTAGCATCAATATTTAGGAGTAAAGCATTTTCTCCTCTGGGAAGGCAAAGATCCATGGCATGATTTTGTACTCACCATGCCATTTGGTGATGAAGAGTGGCTTGGATGGAATCTTTGGCTTGAGGGGCTCCTTGGATTTGGATTTGAATTTTTAGCGCTTCGGTTAAGTAGGGATCATAGAGGGACATGTTGAAGTTTGGAAAGATTGTTATGAAGACAATCCCAGCATTCAGCGTAACCTCTGCAGTACCCAAGTTTGCATGTTGGTACTCCAAATATCTTGTATCTAGAAGAGAAAGTCGAGCTACTACATGTTGACCTTTTCCTCCGTGATATGTTAAAGCGACTCGGATAGCACCAAAATGGATATGGGTAAACCCATGCTCTCTCCATTGCCTGGGAAAATCATCTGGGATTTGAAGAGTGGTCAAGTTTTGAGGCAGCAACATATTCCTTGACTCCTTTTGGTCTTTGTTGACAAGGGAATGAATTTGTGTCCAGGGTGCAAATGATTTTTTAGCGAAGGCTGAATAAGGGTTTATGAGAGGTAATTCGGTGGAAGACACTTTTTGTTCATCTGGTAGGATGTCTACTTCATAGAGATAGTCATATTTTTTGGACAGGGTTTTATAAAGAGTAGGGGACATATTATTTTTTGCTAAAGAAGACGATGATGGAAATGACTCAGACATATTTGGTAAACTGTTTCTCCTTCCGAAAGGATGGGCTGGCTCTGACACCATAGTATAGTGATTGTCTTCTATGATTTATGGCTGCTGCTGAAATAGTGATTGTCTATTGTTGATACTGTTGCTACTTCTGGAGAATTGTGTGATGCTTTCCTTTTGTTGGTGAGAAGGCTGCCCATGTGCTTCTGAGATTTGCAACTTCTGCTGAGGTGTTGAGTGTCTGCAGCTGTTATTGCTGCTGGTGTCGTTGTGGTTTTTGTGGGGTTATGTGTGCTTCTGCTGATTACTTTGTATTACTGTGGTTCGTGGCTTCTGAAAAGCTAATGAATGTTTGTTCCTTTTGCTACTGTTACTGCTGTTGCTGCTGATAGTGCTGTTACTATTGCAGTTGTCCTTGTTGCTGCTGTTGTTATTGGTGCTGTGAGCCTATGAGTCGGCTGTCTGATGCCTATGTGAAGGGATCCATAGTAGTTGTTGCAGATACAGTAGAATGAGCACTAATAATGTTAATACCACACACTGCAGTTGTAACAACCTCCTAGACCCTTCCAAATTGTCTTTTTTTATTGCTCCTATAACTGACTGCTGCTTTGTTTCTGTGATTTGTAGCTGCTTTTGAGGTGATAGTTGTTTTATGTTGTTGTCATTGCTGCTACTTGAAGGCTGTGTATTGTCTGGCTTATGCTTGTGAAGAGGCTGTACTGTATTATTATTGGCCTTCACTGCAATACTGAGGGCTGGGTACTGCTGTTGGTTTATGCTTGAGAGATGACTGTCCATATTGCTATTATTGCTGATGCTGCTGATGCTACTGTTGTTGCTGCTGTAAAATTCACCTTGCAACTGTATCAATGACTTGTGTGCATTTATTCTATCTGCTTTTTGAGCTTCTATGAATGGCTTCTGCTGTGGTGCTGTGGTGCTGTGCTTTGTGGCAGCTGCTGAAATAATGACTGTCCTCTGCTGCTGGTGGTGTTGTAACTGAAGAGCTGCATATGATCTGGCTGATGGTTGTGAAGAAACACAAGATTATGTGATTGTGTGTTAGTTGGTTGATGCATGTGTGAGGACTGCTTGGTGTGAGCTGGTGGTTGTCCACTGCTGCTGCTGTTTTTGCAGTATTCCTGCTGAACACTGCTATTACTACTATTGTTGCTGCTGACAAAATTGCTGCTTCTGTTACTAAAGGGCTGTGAGTTGACTGTGTAGAGAAGTTGCACAGTGCTGAGTCCAGCCGGTACTTGTCCATTGCTGCTACTGGAGGTGAGATGTATAACCAGTGCAATGGTATTGCTACATCTGTAGTAGTACATTTGACAGTCCAGATTTCCTGCAAAATTAGCAAACATGTTATGGGAGTAGAGGGCCAGGGAGGTTGCTGCAGTTACTAGAGAGATCATCACTGGGTCTTCCTGCAACAGAAGAAACAGAGAGATCAGAACAAACAGAGGTATGAGGTAAAATGTTTCTGTTCTGCTGCATAAGTTACCGCTCCTGTTGGTGTTATTGTGTCCTAGTTGTGTGGTGAATTGAACTACTATTACTTCCCTCAAGTCTATGTTCATGTTGATCATTCAACTGCATTGTGAAGGATCATATGTGATGGGAAGTTGAGTTTTTTGGACTTCCTTTGCTTATATGCAGGAATGCCTTTGCTGTCCAGGCAGACCTGTCCCCTTATGTGTGCAGGTAGTTCCCTTTGGCTGTTGTAGTGTCTTAGGGAATTAAACTCATGGCTCAGTTTTGACAAGGTATCAGCTGGACCATTGGCTTCTCTCAGGACATGAGTGCATTCAAAGCCTTCACATTGTCGTATCAGATTCTTGATTTCCTGTATTAGCATATGTAAGGTCCATGGTGGCTTATACTGGCTTGTTAGCCATTGAGTGAGCAGCTTAGAGTCTGTTTCCAGGTGGATGTTGGTGTAGCCATTTTGCATACACCAATTGATGCCAATGAGGGCTGCTTGAGTTTCTGCTAGGTTATTAGTACCCTCTCCCAGCGGACTTGAAATGGCATGAATGAAATGACCATGATGGTCCCTAATAATGACCCGTGCTCCTATTTTCCCTGATTTGCCTAAAGCACTGCCATCTAAGTTGATTTTGACATATCCAACTGCTGGCTTCAACCAAACTACTTGCTGCACATTAGTGTGATGCTGTAAACTCTCTATAGCCATGTATATTTCTGGCCAGGTGGCTGGCCATTTGATGTTAGGATAAGAGGTTCTGAGCAGCAAAAGCATATCAGATGTGATTGAGTACAGTGCTATGGTAATTGATGATGATTTTCCCCCATATTTGGCTGCACATCTATTCTTCCACAAATTCTAACATATAATGATTGGCAGTGTGTCTAAGACCAATTTCTGCACATCATTCTCTTTTTTTTGCAGCCACTAGTTCGTTAGTTTCATTGTTAGGGGCTGTCTGTGATATTGAATCCCAACTGGTGCATTGAAGTGCTTCTAGATGATTTGAGCAAAATGACCTGAGTTGAGTATGTGCTCCGCTGTTTCATTCCCTACTTTGGTGCAACATACACATTTGTTAACACTTGGAGCTCCAAACCTAGCTACTCTATCATCTGTGGGCAGCTTTTTCCTCAGTGCTCTCCATAGGCAAAAGGACCGTTTGAAGGGTATTTTCTTGTTGCAGATCATCTTATTTGTGAGCAGTACCTGGTTCCTTTCTCTCAACGCAGTCCATGCTGATGCACAGGAGAATTCCCCAGAAGCAGAAGGCTGCCATTTTGGTGTGTCATTGATGTGGGGGTTATAATGGATTTTGACTTGGAGAATGTGTGAGATCATGGACAAGGGAGCTATTTGAGATGTTATTTGACTGATTTTTTGGATATCCTATTGCCCATCAGTCTAGTATTGTGAGACCTTGATGTTGCCATGCCTGCCCTGTCCTTGTCTGAAATTAGCTAGGTGCCCAATACCTAACCAATTATCCCACAAGAAACTGAAATTTCCTGAGTGTAGTCTCCATCGAATGTGATAATTAGCAGTTTATTTGGCCAGAGCCCCATTTTTTTGATCTGGGGTGTGATCTCTTACAGTATTTGGCTAGTAAAAAATTGCTCCATAATGTCTGTTTGGTCCTGAATCCTCACCCATTGTTTGTATTCCATAGATTTACAAATCTCTGCTATAGGTCTCAGTCCAATGCCCCCTTCCTCCAGTGGGATGATAGCGTGTGCCATGAAGCCCAATGGTATTTGTTCCTTTCTTTGTTCATTCCTCAAAAAAAAGTTAGCTGCCAGTTTCTCTATCTATTTAAGGACAACTTTTGGAGGTGTGACTGCTGACAGCAAGTGAATAGGGAGTGATTACAGGACATGCTTGATTACGGTTAGTCTACCCCCATAAGATAATAATCTGTCATGCCAACCTCTTATCCTACTTACCACTTTAGAAATGATACCATTGAAGTGCATAATCCTTTTCCTGCCAGTGTATAGGGGGCAGCCTAAGTAGATTAGAGGAGATTCTTTTTTGGTAAAGCCTGTGACCTGCTGGATTCTCCTGGTTGTATATTGGAAAGCAGAGGGGGCAGTCATAAAATGGCTTTTGCTTTTGTTGATCTGCTGCCCAGATGTGCTCATAATCTTGAAGGACCTTCATGATCTTCTTTAGAGAAGTTCTGCAGCTTGAGGTGAAGATGATCACATTATCTACAAAACTCAGGTGTATGATTTGAGGTACTCTCTTTTCCATATAGAAGCCATTGAAGAGCTGATCATGTGTGAGGTTGTAGAGCATCCTAGACAGTAATTCAGCTCCCAGAATGAAGAGTGAAGTGGCCAGAGGGTCCCCCTGTTTTAGACCTCTAGTGGAATGAAAGAAGCCAAATCTTGTGCCATTGACTATGACAGAGTACCAGTTGTTGGACATTGTTCTCCACAGCATGTCAATGATTCTTTCACTAAAACCCATTCTTCTCATCATTATACATGTGAAGGACCAAGATACTCTGTCATAAGCCTTTGCCTTATCCAATTTCATCACTACATTAGCACCTATGTTTGGCTTCTTGATTCCATGGACAATCTCCCGTGAAAGCATAATATTCTCATAAATACTTCAGCCTTTGATGAAGCCAGTCTGATTTAGGGAGATGATCTTGGGGAGAATAGGTGCAATTATTTTGGAAATAATCTTGGATATAATCTTATTGATGAAATTGCTCAGACTTATAAGTCTAAATTCTGACAAAGTGTTAGGGAATTCCACTTTAGGTATCAGCACCAAGCATGCTTGTGTCATGTATCTAGGCATTGGTTGACCACAAAAGAATGCCTTCACCACATGAAAGAGATCAAACTGGATGATATCCCAACAATGCTGAAAGAATTTTCCATTGAGGCCATCTGGACCTGTAGCACTGGATGGATTCATTGAGAAAACAGTGTCTTTGAGCTGCTCCATTGTAGGATCTTTGTTGAAATGATGATTATCTTCTTCTGTAAACAGTGTAGGGATACAAGATAGGAGATATTCCCCGATGACTCCCCCAGGATCAGTGAACAGGTTGTGGAAATGGTCACAAGCAGCTTCACCTATTGCTTCATCTCCATATATCCAGTCATCGTCTCCATTTTTGATCTTGTGGATATACAACTTTCTTCTTCTGCCTCTAATCAGACTATGGAAGTATTTGGTGTTGGCATCTCCATCCTTAAACCATTGTAATTTGGTTTTTCTCTTCAGGACAGCCTCTTCAATCTTCAGATGTTTGACATATTGAGCAGGGAGTTCATGGACAATTGGTCTATCTGATTCTTTGTTGCACTGTGCCCAGGTCTCTTCTGCTTTTCTGACTTTCTCTTCAAATTCCTTGACTTTCTGGAAAATATCCCCATATTCTTGTCTGGACCATTTGGATAGTTCTTTGCAAAGTGCTTTTGTTTTTTGATGGAAAATCCACATTGCATTTCCAATGACTGGTGTATTCCAGACTTGTTGTACCAGTGGCAAGAAGGTTGCATTTTCTGTCCAGAAGTTCAGGAATTTAAAATACTTAGTGGCGGTGTCCTGTCTGACATTGATTTCCATGAGAAAGGGGGAATGATATGATCCTGTAGATGCCAGATGTGTAATGATAGTGGCAGAGTGTGCAGCAAGCCAGCTATCATTGGCCAGTCCCTTATCCAGTCTTTTCTAGAAAATTGAACAGGGGCCTCTGCCATTAGACCAAGTGTATCTACGTCCATTGTATCCAAGGTCAGTGAGTCCATAGTCCTCAATCATGCTCAGAAACTCTAGGCTTCTTTTGAGTTGGTATGGAATACCCCCTATCTTTTCTTCAATTGATGCAATCACATTGAAGTCCCCAATGGAACAACATGGTACACTAGAGTTCTGTGCTTTGTTCCTTAGCCTGTCCCACAGTGGTCTCCTCAAAGGAGGTTTGCATTTAGCATATATGATTGTGAGGTGGAAGATTTCAGCATGCTTTAACTCAATTGTGACTTGTTGTTCATCTTGGTCTGTGATAGTACCAAAAGTCCTTATCCCAGAAAATCCATATCTTATCATTGATGTTGGAAGCTACATGATGCATACATAGTTGGTTTTGGTATTGGATGATATGTGAGGAGTCTAGGAATGGTTCTAGAATAGCTATGAGGGAGAGTTTATGGATTTGTTTTAGTGTTTTGAGTCTCTCAATGGCTCCAGAGGTTCTAATACCTTTGACATTCCATAGAAGTGTACTGATCATTAAAACATAGAGGGGGGTTGGAGTTTGGTAGGTCAGTGCTTCTTCTAGCAGCCATGTTTCTTGTGATCCTTGGTGATGGGTTATTTGTTCTAGGGGATAATCCCTGGTTTTGAATGATATAATTTTGATGATGTTCCCCATTAATGGATTCTGCAAGGAGATCACAATGTTGGTCCTCTTCCGTGGCATCACTGAATCCAGCTTCTTCCTCTAAGCCTCCACTCATCTCATCCTCTGAGAGAATAGGTCTATATTCATCATGTTGTGAAGAATATATTAGAGGACACTCTTCTAGTGGAGCACGTACTAGAGAAGTGTGCTTATTCAGTTCCTCCTACCTGTCCTGCTTATTGGCATGTAGCAAAGGTTGTGAAAGGGAGGGGTCTGGCACAAGGTCTCTATATATCTGTGATTTGTTGGCAGTATCAACATCAGGGTTCTATTTCAAGTTGGCAGCTGGGCTTTGGTATGGAGTAGTAGGTTCCTGAAGGTGCTGATCTGTTGTAGGTTCATTGATAGAGATTCCTATAAACTGTTTTCTCATGGCTTTTCTTTTTTTCTGGCTTGGCTTATTTTTTTATTTAGGGGATTGTATGCTAAAATCTGACATTGCAGGGGCTTTCCATTTTAGGAGTCTTCTTATAGCATCTTCCTGCTGATCAATTTGGTATCTGGTTATATCATAAGTCTTTTCTCCCATTGAGACAACTGTATGGGCTCTGCAGTAACTGGTGTAGGGGCATTGGGGGGGGGCATCCTATGGTCAATCAATTGTGCTATAGCACACTCATGCAAAACATGAGGAATTCCAACCCCAGTAGGTACCCCTTCCTGCAAAGAATTGGTTTTCTCCAGACATTTCTCCTTTCCTCCATCAACTTCATTAGCAGTAGAAATAACAAGGGGTTCATGGGGATGGGATACAGTGTTGGTACCTCCAGAGTATGAATGAAATTCAATGCTTCTGGGGGTACCTGATGAGATATAGAGGGTATACCTGACAGTGTAGTTCTAGTGATTTCCTGTCTGGGTGCACCAATGTATATCTGTTGTTGCTTCTTGTTAGTTTGAGAATTACCTTTGAAATGCTTCTTTTTTTTGTGTCTGCCATTCCTTATTTGATGGAGGTGCTCCTTGAGATTGGTGCTCTCTGATCTTTTGATGTTCCTCAGCATTTTGATTGCTACTCTATTCCTTTAATGCCTCATTTGCTTTGTAGCTCTGTGGTCTTGTCTTGTTTTATCATCTAGGCTGATTTTCTATGGTGTTGATTAGAGTGGTGGCTTGTGAGCTTTTCTCTACAGCTGGTCTTTCCTCCTTTCTTCTTTGATTTTCCTCATCTTTTTGCTTAGCTTGATAGACTTGAAGTGAGTGGCCCTGATGTCTGCAGTATGTGCAATACTCAAGAAGATTATCATATTGAATCTGGAGCCATTGTCCTTCTCCGTTGACATCATCATCATAACCTAGCCATACATGAGTAGGTATGTCTTTGGTGAGGTCAATCTGCATCTTGATCTTAGCAACACTACCTCTTGTCTATTAGAAAGAAGCCAGGTCTAGAAACAGGGCTTGACCAACAGGGGATAGCAGTGAGTGCCATGGTAGTTCTGGAATAACAATCCATATAGGGACTATTGGTGAGTCCTCATTAGGCTTGAAGGCTAGGTTCCATGCTTCCAGTTTCATCATTTGTCCTTGTATATACATATATTGCTTGGTCCATATTGTAGCATGATCATATTCATTATCAAGATCAATGTAGACTGTCCTGGCATTGAAGTGAGCAATCTTCACCCCTCTTCTGAGTTTTGTTTGGGCTATGAAACTCTTTCTAATCACTTCCATTATGGGCATGGTGTTGAGGAACTTTCCTATCACTATGAATTTACATCTGTCTGGAAACTTAACCATGTAATCTTTCCTTTTGAAAAGCACAACAGGCCTGCCTTGTTTGGTGGTAATGATTGGTGGAGTGAATTGAATTGGGGTAATTTCTGCTTCCTGTTTGGCTCTCAATCTAGTAACATATGATTGTGTTACAGTAGGTGGGGAAGGAGTGGTGTTGGTTTGTATTTTGGGTTTTGTGGAAGTGTTAGGAAGTTGGGATTTGCTGATATTAGCCGCTACTGCTTGAGTTGCTGGTGTGTGTGAAGTAGTTGGTTCTGTGTTCTTAGTTGGTGGTTTTAAGCTTCTTTTGGGATGTTTTGGCTTGTCAAAGTTAGAGGAGACCTTGATGGGAGCTTGAGTTGAGGTTTATTGTAGTGTCTTAGTGTGTTTATCAGCATCAAAGATGAGGATGGCAGATTGCAACTGCTGCTGGTGCTGCTGTTGTTGAGCAGATTGTGCTGCTTTTGTAATAGCCACAAAACTAGTAGCTGTTGTAGTCTTTTGGATTTGCTGGGACAGTAGGCGGCCTTGTACAACTGCTGAGGTATCATACCAACACTGCTAACCTGCTGTACTTCAGTGGGTGGGGAAATTATTTGATCTCCATCTTTCTGATGCAATTCTTGTGCTTTTGCTTGACGACTAGTTTCCTTATGACCTTGAGAAGGTTGAGGAGTGGCATGATCGCGCAATTGAGCTGCTACAATGTTGTTGACATTTTGTCGAACACCTGGTGTGCTCGACCCTGTCAGATTCTCCTTTTGCAATGTTGTGGAGATTGATTCAACGAAAATTGGAATTAAGGAGGGGGAAACAATCTGCTGAACATCAGGAGACTTTTGACATTGGTCCTGAACCGATTGGTTTAGTAAAAGATCAGTCGCGGTCAACTGATGCATTTCTGGATAATTCAGTTGGTCTGAATTGCTGATTTCAGCGGCGGAAACTTCCAAGTTTTGGAGAGGAGGTCGGAGTGAAGTTGGAGGAGAATCTCCAGCACCTGGAATGAGTCGATTTGGTCCAGAACCGATCGAGCAAATGTTTGGAGCTCCCAGGCTATTTTGCGCTACAGTAATCCCTCTGCTCTTTTGAAAATCTGTAACTTGGAAAAGGTACTGATTTAGTAAAGGATGCATTTGGAAAAGGTAAAGTTGATTCAGGAGCGAATTCGTACTGCACGGTCCAAACAAAAGAGTTACGCGGATCAGAAGGCACGTGATTTATCATTTATGGTGGGGAGAAGGTTCTTTTGAAAGTTTTGCCGATGAAGGGAATTATGATGTCCGAGAAGAACGGCAAGCTGAGCCCAAGGTTTATTGTTCCATTTGAGGTGTTATGGTAAGTTGGGGAGGTTTCAGATGAGCTTGCTTTGCCTCCCAGTTTATTGGGAGTTTATCCGGTCTTCCATGTGTCTATGCTCCGGAGGTATCAGGCCGACAGGTCGCACGTGCTAGATTACAGCATGGTTCACCTAGATGAGAGTTTGGGTTATGAAGAAGAGCCAGTTGCCATTGTTGACAGGTAGGTTCACTAGTTGAAGTCCAAGAGGATTGCTGCAGTGAAGTTCCAGTGGAGGATTCAACCAGTCGAGGAAGCGGCTAGGAGGCCGAGGAGGACATGAGGAGCAGATATCCGCATCTTTTCAGCACTCCAAGTATGATTTTAGACCCGTTTGAGGACGAACGTTTATTTAAGAGGTGGAGAATGTAACGACGCGATCGGTCGTTTTTGCTTCTAGAACCACATCTCCTTAATTAAGACACCCTTGTATGTGCTTTCACTATTATATGACCTGCGGGGATACTTGGTTTGGGTTTGGAAGGGTTCGAGTTGAAATCGGAACAGTTAGTTCCTTAATAGTAGCCTATAATGGTTAAGTTTGACTTGAGCTAACATTTTGAGTAAACGACCTCGGAACTAGGATTTAATGGTCCCAATAGGTTTGTATGATTATTTTGAACTTAGGCATGTGTTCGTATCGAGTTTTAGATGACCCAGGAGCGTTTCAGCACTTAATATTGAAAGTTGGCGCATTGAAGGTTTTTCAAGTTCTTTCAGTATGATTTGGAGTAGGTTTTGGTGTTATTGAGGTCCGTTAGGGATTCCGAGCCTGGGAATAGTTCTATATGGTGATTTGTGACTTGCATGCATAATTTGGTGCCATTTTGAGTAGTTTAAGTATGATTCAACGCGTTTGGAGTAAGTTGGAAAGACTTGAAGTTCATAAGTTGATTGGATATGGTTTTGGTGTGCGAATTGTAGTTTTGTTGTTGTTTTACATGTTTCAAGGGTTCGAGCGAGTCTTTTTTTTTGTTTATGAACTTGTTGGTATGATTGGTTTAGGCCTCGGGGCCTCGGGTGCTATTCGGATGATTTGCGGAACATGTTTGGACTTGGAAGAATTGCTGAAGCAGCAAGGGTTCTGGTGCATTCGCACTTGCAAAGAATTGGCCGCATTTGTGGCAACGCAGAAGCGGCTGGCTACCCACAAGTGCGAAACCGGGCTATGTGTGCTTAGTCCGCAGGTGTAGAGGTAGGGGTGCAGGTGCGGGATTATAGGTCCGGGACCGCAGAAGCGGTCAATGGCCCATAGAAGCGGCCTGGAGGTGAAGGGGGCAGTTCCACAGGTGCGAGGGCTCAACCTCATCTGCGAGCCTGTAGATGCGAAGAAGGGGTTGCAGAAGCATAAGGAGGCGAGATGCGAAGCCATAGAAGCGAAAATCGCTAGGGTAGTGAGGCTTTTAATCTGAGGCTTAGGCCATTTTTCCTCAAATTTCATTTGGACTTGGGCGATTATGAGAGCACATGTGAGGGGGTATTCTCATCAATATCCTAAGGTAAGTAACTCCCACCTATTTTCAACTAAATTAGGCGGATTTTAGGTAGACTTAACATGGAAAACAATTGTGAAGACTTGTGGGATTTGTGAAGAACCTGGTTCTGGTAAAAATATGATTTTACCACGAAAATGGTTATGGAATTAAGTAAAAATTAAATATTTGAGTTCGTGTGACTATGGGTAACAATTATATTAAAATATTTTCAGAATCCGGACACGTGGGCCCGGGGTGAATTTTAGGAATCTTCCAATTTGGGTTGGGTAATTACTGTAATAGCTAAATTATGAACTTTTGAGTGTATATTGATTAATTCATATAATATTTGGCTAGCTTCGGATTGTTTGGCACAAAATTGGGGCTTTAGAGAGAATTTGTGGTCCGAAAAGGGAGCTTTGGGACGAGGTAAGTCTCTTGCCTAACCTTGTAAGAGGGAATTTACCCCATAGGTGGTGTTTTAAATTACCATTTGCTTCTAATTTTGGGTGCAACGTACGCTCGAAGTGGCTAGAGTATGTGCGTAGCTACAAATCATCCTTATGTCTGGGTAGTTTTAGGACCCTATCATGAAATATTTGTAGTGTTTGCACTGTACTTGTCAATTTAAGTGCTTAAAATATATTGAAACTTGATAAAGGATTCGTAAGAGACTGAACTTCACTTACTTTGAGTTTTGGCGGTTTACTTGACCATTGATAGAAATTGTGCCTCCTTGTGTATTAGTCTTGTACCCTTTAAATCGGCAGTTCGTAGAGTATTCTCTCTTCTTGGGGTGCGGGCCAAACGCATAAATATTATAATAGAACCATCAATGGTTCGCGCCTGTCGACCCTCAGCAGTGTACACATTATACTGAATCTGGCCGTACAATCTCGGCATAAATTGTGTGTGATAATGCTCGGAGTCCAATTACACTTGATATTACTTCCATGACTTGATAAATTATATTTTAATCTATGGCCCGTATTTGTTGAAGCTAGTATGTGCTAATTGAAGATTTTAAATTCACTCCTAGTTAAAGAATCACTTATTTACTGTTGTTACTGTGTTGTTATTGATGTATTCCATGCCTATTTACAATTTTTGTACTGTATTTATTGGCCCACAGTAAGTGTCGACGTCGACCCCTTGTCACTACGTCTTCGAGGTTAGACTAGATACTTACTAGGTACATTTTGTTTATGTACTCACGCTACACTTCTGCAGTAATCGTGCAGGATCTGAGACAAGTGCATCTGGCAGTCATTCAGGCGTGCACCTCTGTTACCCCGAGGCTTAGTGGTGAGCTGCCCTTTGTTTCCGTTCTGCAGCACCCGCAATCTCTCTTTTGTATTTATTTTCTGTCTGTCTTATTCACGACAGTAGCATAGGTGGTTTGTATATTCTACTAGTTGCTCATATACTTGTGACACCGGGTTTTGGGAGTATTCTAGTAGACACTTTATGGTTATGAATATTAATTTCACTGTATTTACTCTCTAATTAGTTTATGCTTTAACTTACGAGAATTTTCCGCAACTCTTTTACTTAATAAATGAAAAGATCAACTACTCGGAAATTATTAAAAAGAACAAATACCTGACTAGTTCACTGCTAGCTTGCCTAGTGGCCATGTTGGGCTCCATCACGGCCTATAGAGGAAATTGGGTCGTGAAAAAGTTACTATGCATGGTCTTCTCCAACAAAACCCTAGGTTCAAGAACATCCAATTCAGGAAACTAGTGTTATTTCTTAACAAAATGGAGATTCTCTTCAATTCATTCATCAATTATGTTATCAAGTATATTGAAATCATTAGAAACTCAAAACAATTCAATTTATATCAATTCATCACTATTTATATTCGTATTTGCCCAAAATATCATTTTCAAGACCCCCTCTTAGGGTTCCTACAATACTCATTGTAACTTCAAATAAACTTCATAAATATTCTACCCATTACTTCAAAAAATAACATGCATGAGGCTTAAGTGAAGGTATTATATCATGGTGGAAGAATCTTACTTTTCTTCTTGGTGTTCTTGAAGATTCAACCCATTTCCTATGGATTTGATCCATAATAATGTTAGTATTATCACTAAATGGTGTTATATAATCATCCATAGTGGAAGAGCTCCTCCTTCTCTCTAGAGATCAATTCCAAGATGACGAAATAACTTATTCTCGCTCTAAACCCATGTTCTAGCCTTTTTAAAATGACCCCTTATGTTGCGTAGCGTACGCATAAAACTTTCGTAGGAGGCCTTCCCTTGGCCAAAATCTGGAGCCTGCTGCCTAGCTGCTGTACTACATTCTAGTAAAAAGTCCATAACTCAAAGTGGAAATATGAAAATAATAAACGGTTTGAAGCAATGGAAATTAGACTCGTAAATCTTTATTTTTATATATCATACACCATATAACCATTCATATCTTGAGTGTTATGCTCGTTTGAAGTTAAGTCTTGTGTGAACTCATTCAAAACTCTAGCCCATCATATAGTTTCCAACTTTACGTAGCCTTAGGGCTCTTCTTCGACCATAAATAATTCTTAATACACCTAGTATATATATTATCATGATCAGTTGATATCCTTCACATTATTAGTTCTGTTCATACCCAAATTAGTATAATTAGCACACGTCAATCTTCTTAATGGTCTTAAAACACTTTGAAATTTTCGAGGGTGTTGCAAATATCTAACATGAATAAGAAAGAAAATGTAATCATAGAAGACAAACAAATTATGAACCAAAGAAGTGCATAGTCAAAACAAGGCATAAAATATCCCAATTCTACCCCAGTCATGAAACATGGTAAGTGCATCTACGCTCGCTACCACGTATATACACCACCCCCAATAAATTAACAACATAAGGAGCCAAAGCCCCAGGTTGCAGCCATTACCAGAGGTAGGGCTGGGGGCAAGGGCAGGGGCATAGGTGGAGGTAGAGCTCAGCCAAGATCACACGTAGCAGCACCTGTAGTCGAGCCTCAGATAGCTCGGGATGATGAGTTTCTAGATCAGGTTGACGCACTAGAAACTAGCTCAAGTCCCGGAGGGGTTCATTACTATCCCTGTGCTTCAGGATACCTTAGTCTACATGGTTTCCTTCATGGAGAGTATGGCTCATGCCGGTTTATTTCCAGTGAAACCAACCGTTTCTAAGGCCGTGGGAGGGGTTAAGACTCCCGCTACTCATACTCTAGAGCAAATGGCTCATGGTTACCAGACACCGGGAGTTATACCAATTGGGGCTGTTCGACCTATTATTACTACTCATCACGGGGACAGACCCGCATGTCAGCTTATGAGCTGAAGAGGTTGGACAATTTCACGAAGTTGTTTCCCTCTCACTTTAGTAGTCCACCTTCAGAGGACGCTCATGAATTCTTGGACTTTTTCCATGAGATTTTGTGCAACACGGGAATAGTGGAGTCCAACGGAGTTGATTTCACTGTCTTTCAAATGCATGGTTTTACTAAAAGGTGGTGGCAGGTTTATGAGTAGGGCAGGCCAGCGGGATCACCTCCTCTCACATTGAAACAGTTTTTGCAGTTTTTATTGGAGAGGTTCATTCCCTTCACTCATAGAGAGGAGTTATGCATTTAACTCGAGCGCTTTCAATAGGGTAGCATGATTGTTACTCATTATAAGACTAGATTTATGGATTTGTCATACCATGTAGCTATCCTATCCCTATAGAGAGGGAGAAGGTGTGGAGGTTCTTAGAGGGTCTTACGTATGGCATCGTACTTTAGATGGCCAGGGAGATCCAGGCTAATATTTCTTTTACGCAGGTAGTAGAGATCGCCATGAGGATTGAGACCATTAGAGGCAAGGGGAGAGAGACGACCTCTGATAAGAGGCCTCGTCATTTTGGAGGATTCAATGGTGTCTTGTCTAGAGGTAGGGGTTCCTGTGGTAGAGGCCATCCTATCAAGACGGTACAGTTAGTCCTAGAGGTCACACATGATACTTCAGGTAGCCATATCGTTTATGGACCTTGTCCGATGATGTGCCGGGGAATTTCGGCACATATTGATACTATTTGATTAGAAATTGCTTGTTCCACTTGATAATTATCACGTTATTTACTTAGTTTTCGTTTAGTTTCAGTACAGGGATGAAAGAAACCCAAAAGCACGAAAAGAAGGCCAAAAGTTGTGCCAAGGCAAGAAAAGAGGCCAACAATACAACAAGAGTAATTCTGCGACCGCAAAATGGATCTGCGAATCGCAGAATTGGAATCATGATCGCAGAGTCGGGCAGAAACTCAAGCCGAAGTTAACAGAAGAAAGCTGTCGACAATGCGACCGCAGAATGAAAATGCGCATCGCATTATCGCCGCAGATACAGATAGAGTTTTTGGTGAAGAATCGAAGGGAATAGCGATCGCATTCTGCGATCGCATAACCAATCTGCGGTTCGCATGCTGGAATGCGATAGGAAGGAAAAGCACTGGGGCAGTCTGCGATATAAGATGCCATTTCTGCGGACCGCATTCCCGTTATGCGATCGCAAAAGACTAAGTCGGCCCAGCAGCTATTCCAGTTCGCTTTGGTTTTTGGGCCGCTATAAATAGCCTTTCTAGGGTTATGTGCAGGGACTTGTCAGATTTTAGAGTACAAACATAGTGCTTTTGGTTAATTTCAACTTGGGAGAGATATTTGGGTGATCAAAACTTGGAAATCCTTATTTTTGTATGATGAATTCAATTTCTGTTATTTGTTCTTTAGTTCTAAATATGTGTAGCTAAATTTCAATACTAAGGTTGTGAACCCTAGATGGGTAGAATGTTATTGAACAATTGATATTGATTCCAATTTCGTAAGAAGCTTGATGTTTATTTATTTCTCGTTCTTAATTGAATCGTTAGTGGTTGCAAACATTAACGGGTGCCAATTTACACTATTGAACCTTGGAAAAGGGAGATAGGGTTTGGTAGAAATAAGTAACGACGATTCAAGGTTTTAACCCTTGTCTAATAAAATCACTTAGGAATAAGAAGATTTTAAGTTGGCAAATAATTGGGTACTTGTAATTTCGACTTTAATGTATTCGGGAGAATCATGAAAGGATACGTTGCCTAGATATTGGAAAATATTGGATAGCATACTACGAAGACCCAATTGCATATCAAGAGCGGGAATTAATATCAATATCAATACATTCTACTACATTAGGGGGAGCACAACCTTAGTATCTCGATTTCATAAATTTATTCAATTAATATTTTCAATCTGCACTTAGTAGTTTAATCATAGTTACGTATTCAACATCAATATATTTTATTCTGTTACTTGATCGAATTAAGACTAAGCGAAATACTACGTTAATCAGATATTCGTTTCACGCCTATTCCATGTGGGATTCGACCCCAACCTAGTTGGGTTACTATATTTGACATCGATCGCTTACACTATTCTTAAGGTGTAATTTGAGCGGATCAAATTTTGGCGCCGTTGCCGGGGAATACGGTTTTGAAATTTCTGATTAGTGTATATTTTGCTATAAGTCTAATTTCACTTGATTGCACGTTATTTATTTTGGTGGTTGTAGGCAGGAAAAGATGGCTGAGCATATAGGTGATGTGGATATCGAAAACGAAGAGAATCCGTTTGCTGACATTGAGGAATAAATAGAAGATACCAATGCTATAGTACCTCCAGCTATAGGTGCTGCTACATTCAAAGTAGAACATGGGCTGATTCTAATGCTAAAAGCTGAGGGTTATTTCAGAAATTCTACTGATGATGATCCTACCCAGCACCTCAAAAATTTCTTGGGTGTTTGCGCAATGCACAAGAAGAACAATGTTTCTGACGATGCATTGCGGCTCAGATGCTTTAAGTACTCATTAGCTGGAGATGCAAGAAAATGGCTGCAAAATCTTCCGCCGAATTCCATCCATTCTTGGCCTGAATTGGTCCGGGCTTTCTTGTCGAAGTGGTTTCCACAAAGCAAGAAATCAGAGCTCCGGGATAAAATATTTTTCTTAAAAAAACTGCCGGGTGAACAGTTGCACGAGGCATGGGAAAGATTCAAGTTATACTTGGTGAGGTCGCCAAACCATGGCTTTCCAGACTCCATTTTGCTGGAAAAGTTTTACATGGGACAAGACCCTATGAACCAATCAATAGCGAAAAACGCCGCAGCTGGCTCTTTCATGGACAAGACTTTTGCTAGAGTTACTCAGATTATAGACAAAATGGCCAAACATAATCAAGATTGGCATTCTGAGGACAGTACAGGTGGTATCACAATTGGGTCTCCTTCCATGAGCAATTTTATCAAAGAAAAACAAGAAAGAGACCAAGTGATCGCTGCTGGCAACTAATGTAAATGTCTTGACTAAGCTCTTCACTGAGAATCAGTAAAAGAAAATTAATGCTGTGGAGGATGTGCTACCAGCACATGGTGAAGATTTCGAAGAAGTAAATTTTGTAAACAATACTTATGGTGTATATCAAAGGCAGCCCTATCAGGGTCAAACATCACAAAATCAGTAGAGGCCAAACCCGCAAGGGCAAGGTCCCCAACAATGGCGAAGTGATCCGACTGGGCCTAATCAAGGTAATTGGAACAACAACAACCATTTTCAAAATCGGAGTTCCAGTCCTTATGTTCCTCCGAAAGGGCATTATTCAAATCAGGGCCCATCTAGTGAATCTAAACTAGAAAGTATGCTCGAGAGGATGCTTCAAAACCAAGAGAGTGGCTGGTTCCCACACAGCAGCTATCCTGAAATTGGAATTGCAAATGAGGGATCTCTCTCGTGAGCAATATCCACAGCAAAAAGGGACACTTACGAGTGATACAATTGCAAATCCTAAAGGAGGTAGAAGTGGTCCTACTGCTCATATCATGGCTGTCACGACAAGGAGTGGTAAGACAGTACAGGTAAATGATGCTGTTACAGAGTTTCAGATGGAGGTTGGAAGCGAAAGTGTTGCTACAAAAAGGAATGTTGCTGAGGTAGCTGAAAATCCAGAAATTGTAGTGACAACTGAGGATAGTCAGGAAGAGGTAAAGGATAAGGCGGAAGAAACACCAATCGTTCTTCCACAGATTCCTAGACCTCCTCCACCATTTCCCCAGCGACTTACAAGGAGACCTGAAGATAACAAATTTGAGAAGTTCTATGACATTCTCAAACAACTATCAGTTAACATACCTTTCTTGGAAGCTTTCCAAGAGATGCCGGGTTTTGCTAAATACTTGAAGGACTTGATCACGAAAAAGAGGACTACCCGGAATGAAGTGGTAAATGTAACTCATAGAGTAAGTTCTATCATAGCAACAAACCCAATCCAGAAGAAGGAGGATCCAGGAGCTTTCACCATTCCGTGTACTATTGGAGTACGCGATTTTGCCAAGGCCTTGTGTGACAATAGAGCCAGTATAAATTTGATGCCTTTAGCCATTTACAAACAAGCCGGGCTAGGAATGCCAAGGCCCACTAGCATGAGGTTGCAGATGGCTGATCGGTCTATCAAAAGACCCGTGGGTATTGTGGACAATGTGATTGTTAAGGTTGGGAAATTTCAGATTCCAACCGACTTTGTTATCCTTGATTGTGCTGTAGACAAGGAAATCCCAATTATTTTGGGAAGACCCTTCTTAGCTACGGGAAGAGCTCTCATGGACTCGGAACGTAATGAAATAAAATTTCGGGTCAATAATGAAGAAGTCACGTTTCAAGCGATCAAGGGGATGAAGATGCCAGCAGAGTATGAAAATATATCTTTAATCGGCATTATTGATGAAGTTGACAAGGCAGTGGATACAAAAATGGAAGAGCAGTGTTTTAGTGAAGCCTTGGTGGCTATATTAGTGAATATTGATGGGGATGATTTGGATGGTTTCATAGAATCAGTAAATGTATTAGAGGGTCGCGGTTCGTATTCATATACTCCACCCAAACGGTCACTAGATTTGGAAAATCGAGCCACGCCTCCAGCAAAGCCTTCAATTATTGAACCGCCCAAATTAGAGCTCAAGCCACTCCCTTTGCATTTGAGGTACAAATTTCTTAGTTCTAATAATACTTTACCGGTAATTGTGTCGTCTTTGTTGAATGATGTGTAGGTAGAGCAGTTGTTGAAAGTGCTTAAGGAGCATAGACAGGCAATCGGATGGACGATAGCGGACATCCGAGGTATCCCAGCTGGAATTTGTGAGCACAAAATTCAACTTGAAGATGGCACAAAACCAAGTGTGGAGCACCAGCGAAGATTGAATCCACCTATGCAAGAAGTGGTGAAGAAAGAAATCATAAAATGGCTAGATGCAGGAGTTGTGTACCCAATTGCCGATAGCTCATGGGTAAGCCCAGTACAGTGTGTGCCAAAGAAAGGAGGAATGACCGTGGTAACTAATGAAAAAAATGAGCTGATTCCAACACGAACCGTGACTGGATGGCGAGTATGCATGGACTACAGGAAGCTCAACAGTGCCACGTGCAAGGATCACTTCCCTATGCCTTTCATTGATCAAATGCTTGATCGACTAGCTGGAAAATCCTTTTATTGCTTCCTCGACGGATATTCTGGGTACAATCAGATTAACATTGCTTTGGAGGATCAGGAAAAGACAACCTTCACCTGTTCGTATGGGACTTTTGCTTTCAGTCGCATGCCCTTCGGTTTATGCAACGCTCCAGCTACATTCCTACGGTGCATGATGTCGATTTTTTCGGATATGGTGGAAGACTTCCTCGAAGTCTTTATGGATGATTTCTCGGTAGTTGGGAAACATTTGATCAATGTTTGAAAAATCTCAAAGCAGTGTTGAAACGATGTGAGGAAACAAACCTTGTGTTAAACTGGGAAAAATGCCACTTTATGGTGGACGAAGGTATTGTTTTGGGGAACAAAATCTCCAGCAATGGTATTGAAGTGGACAAAGCTAAGATTGAAATCTCTCCAAACTTCCTCCTCCCACGTCAGTGAAAGGTGTTCGTAGTTTTTTGGGGCATGCGGGGTTTTATAGAAGATTTATAAAGGATTTCTCAAAAATTGCACATCCAATGTGTAAACTCTTAGAGAAATATACTAAGTTTATATTTGATGCTAAATGCCTTGCTGCTTTTGAAGAGCTGAAAAGGAGACTGACCACTGCTCCCATCATTGTTACACCAGATTGGTCATTACCTTTTGAGTTGATGTGTGATGCTAGCGGAGTAGCTATTGGGGTGATGTTGGGGCAGCGGCACAACAAATTTCTTCACCCGGTTTATTATGCTAGCAAGACGCTGAATGGAGCACAAATGAACTATACCGTAACGGAGCAGGAACTGTTAGCAATTGTTTATGCCTTTGAGAAGTTCCGTGCATATCTGTTGGGCTCCAAAGTGATTGTATATACTGATCACGCTGCGCTTCGTTATTTAATGGCGAAGAAGGATGCTAAACCTCGACTCATCCGATGGGTACTGCTACTACAAGAGTTTGACTTTGAAGTTTTGGACCGTAAAGGCACCCAAAACCAAGTAGCAGATCATCTTTCTAGATTGGAAGAAGCAGGGAGACGGACAGGAGAGCTGGAGATCAATGATTCCTTTCCATATGAGCAAATATTGATGATATCAAGTTCAATGGCGCCATGGTATACTGATATCGCTAACTACATTGTTAGTGATTTCGTTCCGGAAGGGTTGGAATCTTACCAGAGGAAAAAGTTCTTGAGGGACTCTCGTAATTATTATTGGGAGGAACCATTCTTATTCTGTGTGTGCGCGGACAACATTATTCGAAGGTGTGTTCCGGAGGAAGAGATGACACCGATCTTGAAAGCATGTCATGATTCGCCAGTTGGAGGTCATCATGGGGGCAATCGCACAGCTGCAAAGGTATTAGAATGTGGATACTACTGGCCCACAATTTACCAAGATGCTAATCAGTTGGTCAAGTCTTGCGACCAATGCCAACGCCAAGGCCCGATATCAAAGAGGCATGAAATGCCTATGAAATTCATTATGGAAATTGAAGTGTTCGATGTCTGGGGTATTGACTTCATGGGCCCTTTCATTAGCTCATGTGGGATGAAATACATACTAGTGGCTGTTGATTACGTGTCAAAGTGGGTGGAAGCCGTTGCCTTGCCAAATAATGAAGC
>MCJB01051851.1:0-12547 GCA_002018475.1 Nicotiana obtusifolia
GGAACTTTGCCCGGTCTACGACTTGCAGTATCTCGATTCGTTTCCGAGAAGGACGGTGACTGCGCCATCTCAGGAATGCCCGAAGGTCGTTGCGCCGAGCTCTGCATATCAGCCTGACTCTCGGCCCTTATCTCTTTTTCGACGTCAATCTGAGGAGAAGTATTGGTTCCCCTCGCAACGGATCCGGGGGCTTCCCGAGAATTTTTATTGTGTTTGGGACTCCCTGCCTCATCGGAGCCCTCACTCAGTTCAACGGTAACAGTGGGAGTTTTGGCTTTCCGGGCCGCCATCTTTCTCCTTTTCTTTTTCTCGGGCTCAACATGATCGGAAGCCCCTACCCTTTTCTTTCCTCCCTCCTTCACCGACGCAGGAGGTGGACGAGGAACTGTCTCATTAACAACTGCCGATCTCAACTCGGCATCTCTCGACAAGCCTGTAAAATAAGTTTGTAAAGTGTTAACGATTGAATATCAGCACCGACCGGCCTGAGAAAATCGGGCACAGATAGAATATACCATGATTCTTGGCCTCCCATAGGCCTTTGGATATCTCTCTCCAAGCCCGTTCGGAATATGATCTCTGGGCCACGATTTTTCTGAACCAATCCTTCAAGTCGTCGATCATGCCCGGTAACTGACGGACAGCTGCACATAACCACAAATCAGTTATGCATCAAGGATCGGTAACGAAAAGTTTAAATACAGGAATACTTACGCGTCATATTCCACCTCTCAGGAAATGGCATGCTATCAGCAGGGATCAGGTCGGAAGTTTTTATTCGGACAAATCGACTCATCCAACCTCGATCCCTATCCTCGTCTATGCTCGAAAATAGGGCTTTATTAGCCCGACGAACCAATTTGATTAGCCCCCCTCGAAACATTCGGGGACTGTATAGCCTGAGCAAATGATCGAGGGTAAAGGGATGCCCTCCCTCGATCTTATCTATGAAGAAACGGAAGAGGTAGATTATACGCCAAACAGAGGGATACATTTGGGCCAAAGTAAACTTGGTATCGCCTACAAAATTCTACTATCATGGGATCTACAGGCCCAAACGTGAACGGGTAAGTGTACACGCTAATATATCCCTCTACATATGTGGTTATGGATTCTTCAGGGGATGGCATTATTACTTCCTTGTCGTTCCAGTGGCAGTCGGTCTTGACCCGGTCAAGGTATTGAGAAGTAATGGTGCTAACGTAATCTGAAACCGGTTCGCTCTGACCGGGCACGGAAGACGACTTCTCAATTTTAAAATCTGTACCTATGTAACACCCTGGTGGTATGAAGTCTTGCAATGGAGGTTCTGCAGAAGATCCTTCGACATCAATGGGCTCAGTCCTTTCAATAGGCTGAGCAGGGGATGATTGACTTTGGGGGACGGACTTGGATGTTTTTGCCATAGAAATAAAGGGAAGCAGAAAGATTCAAAAAATTCTTGCAACGAAGAAGATGAACAATAAAAGAGGGGCAAAGTAAATTAGTAGAAGAAGACAAAGTGAATTAGTAGTAGAAGACAAAGTGAATTAGTAGTAGAAGACAAAGTGAGTTAACACATGAAGACAAACGAGCCAAGGACAAAGTATTTATACTTTTCCAAAGGCTGTGGCACAAAGTACGAGGCAGGCGGCGTTGAGACGCGAGCATTTAATGTGATACTAGCTTCTGCAAAAGAATGGATAATGATTGCCTACGCCAGCAATTGAGTATGTCATTGCCCTGCCGTCATATACAGAAACCCTCTGGGCAAGGAATGTCGACGGACAAGCTTCTGCTACACGATACAAGCCAGCATCGGTTGTCCGGTTGATAAGCCTAAAGTTAAAAAGTTCATGTCGTTTATTGTCCTTACTCTCCAATAAATGAGGGGACTATCTGTATTGGGTCGGATACAATCAAGTAAAGCCGGTTCAAATACCTTTGGATGAAGGCAGGTCAAAGGTAATACGAAGTTGGCTCTTCGAACCGGGATCATAAAGCCGGGTACATAGGACAGAGTTACCGAGGTAGGATGGTTAATCCGGGCGGTCGAGAAATGTTGCATGATCGAGGATCTGCCCCAACTCTTATATCTCGCCTTCCAACAGATGTTTCGCCTAATTTATCACTACGACCTTTGAACTGTCATTTAAGGATATTAAATGTATTAAATCCCATAATAAGTGGGACTTTCCTTGCAATCAGTTCCCTGCCTTTATTGTAACCTTTGCACTTACCCATATAGGAGGAATATTGAGACTTTCACACTAACCCATGTAAAGAGGATGTGTTTATAAGCAAGGGACAGATCCTTTGCAAGGCAAGTTTCTGGGCACTGAATAAATCTTCTTCTGATAAAACAAAACACTTTGCTTGATTATTGCTCATCAGAATTAAGCTCTTATCTATTATTATTTCATTGCATACGGTTTATCGTCAACTCACGGTTTGATCACTCTATCTCTCCATTGAATTCTAAATACTCAGGATTTGCTTTCATTCAGTATCAAATTAATTTACAAGTCCTTAACCCTATTACAAATTCAATTGTTATCCAATTTTAAGGGTAAACAGGGAGAAAGCTTCATGCTGGGCTATTTTAGTCTTTGCTTATTTGCCTTGGATGAGTAAAGAGTTAATTGGCGATGCCAATAACAAAGCCATACCATACCCTCGAGGAAAGTTTCATGTTTGGTGGCAACCCCTACTAGTTATTATCTAAATGAGAATCTATGCATTGTCTTGAAACCGACATATTGCTTCTTACTGTTCTTGCACAACGACGTGTCAACACCATTGCCTTCCAAAGTTTGCGCTTTGAAATAATCGACAACTTCAAGGTACATGTTTTGCTGTATTCTGCCGTACGTTAATCAACTTAACAAGACATTGGAATTAGCAAAATATTAAGGGGTACCTTTGGTTACTAGATAAGATAGACAAAGATATCTTATGAGCTGGGACTCATCTCACATTTTATAAAATGATGGTATAAATTTTGTACCATCATTTATTAGTCATATCATCATACATGAGATAAATACAATCTCATAACTATATTTTCGAATTAGTACTTCTTATCACATTAACCAAACAACTCCTAAGGTTATTAAACTTCTTTGGAGTGGGCACAAGGTAGGCGGATAGATTATTCTCAATAGCCTGATGAATGAAGGAACTTGGAATAATCTTAGTAGCTCATTGGGCTGAATTAAGAGAGAGAAGCTGATTGTCAAACGGGCTTATCAAACTTTCATTCTAATACCATATCAAATAAATTTAGCGTCTTAGACCCCCTTTGAAAGTGGTTCAACTGTATATGATTTAATTGCAAAATGTATAAAAATGCCTCTTGCCATTTTCAAATAAATTCATTTTCCCACACGACCAAATCAACATGTAAATCCTCTCTCAAACACAAATTAAAGAGACCTATTACAAATGGCTTCAATTATCAAAATATACAGTCCCACTTTAATTTATTTTCACTTATGTTAACGATCAATTTTGCCCCTCCCCCTCACCCCTCGGTAAAGTTAAATTTTTACGTTTATTAATCAACAATAAATATAATAGATTATTTTTAAAATTAATAATACCTATTTTTTCAAAATATAAATAAGTAATAATAAGCATAATAAGTATAATAATATTAATTAAAATTAGCTTTCATAACTTTATAAACAAGTATTTCAATTATTTCAATAATTTAGTCCTAAAATCCATAATTATATTATTTTAATTAACCAAAAAATTAGTTTTCATAATTTAATAGACGAGTACTATAATTTAAAACCAACTAATTACATTAATAATACATTTGTTAATAATATTTTATTACATTTCATTGGGATTAATTAAGTCTAATTAATTTAATTATAAAAAGGGGGTCAAAACTTAAAAAAGGTTACAATTGTAATTGATTAATTTTATCTCAAATGGACATGCCTTAAATTAATTTACAGTCCAATACCTATAATTTGGCCCAAAAGCGCCAGCCCAACCTCATAACATGGTCCAGCCGACCTCCACCCCATCCTACTTGGCGATCCATGCCATTCACTCTCTTCCAATCACAATGCGACACTTCATTCTTTCTGAAACACTCACACAACTAACACAAATAATCTAGACCGTTGATTAAAGTCATCAACGGTCCACAATTAATCTCAATTTTTCCTTTGCTTTTAAAACCTCCAGCGTTTTATCTCCACCGCTGGATCTAAATGATTCAACAGTCCTAGCTCTATCCCATTTAAACTTTTTCATTTCCTTATCCTCAAAAATTCAGAGCCATGATCAAAACAATCCAATGACTCATCTCTCATCTCTCATCTCTCATTTTAACTACATATCCTACCTAAATCCTAATCATTCTCATTGAGATTGGCCGCCCTTTCTTTCCCTTTCCTCTCTTTTTTCTCTCATCTCTATCAACCCCCATCAATATTCGAGACCTGACACAAGTCTATGCAAGATCACTCAAAATCAACCAAAACTCCACCCCGTTCCTCTGTCAATCGCAAATATCGCCGTTTCTATCCTTTTTCCTCACCCGATTTTGAATCTCGAACCCCCAAACCCTAGATCTAAATGTGAAAGGGTAAGAATATAATCACTTATTCCTCCGCTCATTCAAATTAGCACATGCGAGTTGTGGATTCATGAGGATCTTGACCGTAGTATCACGGTTCCTGGTCCATAGGTCAAACACAGTGACCTCTGGACATGGACTTTGACTGATGGTCCTTTGGTCTCCGACGACCGATTTCCTTCACCCCTTCGTGCCAAGGTAAATTCACTCTGATTTTCCCTCTGTTTTCCTTAAGTTTCCCCCCTTTGCTATGATCAACGTTGTCACGACCCAAAATCTCACCATAGGCGTCATGATGGCACCTAGTCTCTAAGACTAGGTAAGCTGACTACGTAAAACAGTTAAGCCAATTTAACAATGATATTTTAAAGCAAAGTTTGATATAAGTACCAAAATAAAGGTAAAACAAGCCTACGCGGCAATAATCACAACAACCTCCCAAGACTAGGTAATACAGAGTCAGGAACTCTAGATGAATACATAAAAATATTTCAAAATTAAAATACAATAATATTCGGATAACTAATTTACAGTACAATCAAAAGGAAAAGGACTTCATGGGACTGCGACGACCAAGAAGCTCTACCTTGAATCCTCGCGATCAAGAAGCTAACTCCGGCTGAGTCCGTTATCTCCAATACCTGGATGTGCACAAAAATATACATAAGTATAGTATGACTACACCACGGTCAGTACCCACTAAGTATCAAGACTAAGAGTAGTGACGAGGTACAAGTCAAGACACCTACTAGTCATAATAAGCTGTGCAGTATATAAGTATAAAGCTAATAATGCAAGCAAGAATCAGTAAATAACAACAAGGAATAAACAAGTGATATAAATAGTAACATAATCAGAACACCGTTAAAGTACCAGTGAACCAAATAAGAAAAAACCCAACCAAATAATCAAACCATTCTAACACAAGTTTCACAACGAAATTACTCTGGGATACCTCATCCCAAAACCACAAGTCACGAGTCGCAAATCACAAATCATATGCTCATGGCACCTCGTGCCCACATTATCAATCACGACCGCACGGACAACTCACGTGCCAATATCTCAATCCGCCCGACATGGTCATAGGCTCACAATCACAATCTGCTCGGCATGGTTACAGGCTCAATACCACAATCCCCCCGGCATGATCACATGCTTACTATCATAATGAAAGCAGATAGTACAATAATACATGGACATGATCAATGAATGACATGTTTTATACTTCTAAATCGGTGTAAACGGCATGCTACAGTGTATGCTTGTGCGAATGTGCCAATACAGTCCAAGTTAAAAAGTAATATCAAAGATATCGAGAAGATCATTGAATGCAACACAACAAGTCACGTAAGATGCATGACATACACAAGAAAAATCGCATCATCACATGAATATCGTCAACATAATGCCCCCCGGCCATCACATATCATCCTTGACATAGCCACCCTTATCTCTTCGTTGGAAAACATCATAATTGCCATCCTTATCTTTCCGCCCCGACATTTAACATAATAACCACCCGTATCACTCCGCCCAGACAATAACAGAATAGCCACCCGTATCACTTCGCCCAGACATATATCAATAGCCACCCGTATCACTTTGCACAATCAACAATAGTGAGATGCCACCCTTATGCTCCGGGTAACAACAATCAATCCACACAATAAATCCATATGTACTAACATCACAACAACACGATATATCAACTCGTACCACAAGTGCCCGTAGGTGTGGTGACCCGATGAGTCATTTGTAGATTTAGCCTCTATTTCATATTCTGAGACATCGATTAGCTCCATTTAGCATTCCTCGATTTGCATGCGCAGTGCGTATGTGAAAAATTAAAAAAAATGTGAATTTTTTCCTTAAAAATAGTTTGAGTTGACTATGGTTAATATTTTATGTAAATTAACCCGGATCAGTATTCTGATGATCCTGGTGGGTCTGTATCATGATTTGGGACTTGGGCGTATGCTTGAAATTGAATTCACAAGTCCCTAACATGTTTTGACTCATTTTGTCGAAAACTAGCATTTTCGAAAGTTGGAGATTACTAAGTTTGACCGTAAGTTGACTTCTTAGCTAACGGTTCAGATTTTGATGTTAAAACTTGGAATAGTTCCGTATTGCTATTTGAAACTTGTATGCAAAATTTGGTTCAATTCGGAATTCATTTGACATGATTCGGACACCTAAATGTGATTTTAGTGTTCTTGTGTTTCTGATGCTCCCAAACGCACATGCAAGTATACGTGGTCGACAAGTAATATAGGATTATAAGTCCAGATATCGTACCCACAGGGATTTGTGATTAAACCAAATTAAACCAAAACAATTAATCTGTTCAAGCAATTTTCTAACGTATGAATATTAAACAAAAACTAATCTAGAGCGGCAAACTAAGAGATTAAAGGAAACAAGTTGGCGAAATTAGACACAAATTAAATGAGAGGCAATATTCTAGAGCTATGGGCTAGCTAAAAATCCCGTTAAGTTTTCTACCTAAAATTGTCTAATTAATTTATCTTGTTTATTGATTGACAAGGTTAATATTACTCGTAGCCTTCTCCCAAGTACTACTCGCCTCTTCAAGGTAACCTAATGCCTATAGTCCTATGAAATTAGGATTAACAAGAATGCATTAATAATTCCTATATAGTAACCAAGCAAGGCGATTAGGTATATCCCTATCCTAACCGCAAATTCGTTCCCGATGGTCGAGTTCAACATCTTGCTCTACTCAATCTTATATGCAATCTAGAATTTTCTCTCCCGAGTTTAATCCTAAATTCGTAGAAAGTATTCAAATGGTGATCAAGAAATCAAATAATTAAGCACAAGACTGAATAAATAAACCAATATGATAAAATAATAAGAACAATTCAAGCTTCAAACTAAAACATACATGTAGCACCCAAAACTCTAGAACTAATAAACTATGAAACTAAAAGAAGAGAAGAGAAGAGAAGAAAAACTAGTTAGAAGCCTCCTCCAAAGCGTGGTTTGTGCTCTCCCCCTAAAAATTATGTTCGATCCCCTCCAAATTAGGCTTAGGACCCCTTTTATACGAGTTAAGACCGTGTAGAGCCGAAATAACCTTGTCCCGAGCAAAATAGAAAAATCCCGCAATGGCAGCGTCCAGACCAGCGCCTCGCGCTGGCCTTAGCGCTGAATCCAGTAAGTTTTCAAGTTCAATTCCTTCAATGTTGGCTTTGAATTGTATCTCTTTATTTTGTCTTCCACTCGGAGGGACAAACACTAAAGGGTGTTCCCCCCATTTTTCTCTATCCTTTTAAATTATTTTATTTTTCTTGCTTTTTCTTCCGTGTTTAATTTAATTTTGCTCCAAATCTCTTCATCTTCACACTGCTTTATTCCTACACAGTAAAAATATAATATTAAGTACAAAATAATATAATTAATACTTAAGAGATGATTAAAACTACAAGATTATAAGGCAACAATGGGTAAATATATGAAATTTTGGCCAAACATCAACACCCCACACTTAGACTCTTGCTCGTCTTCGAGTAAGAATTAAAATCACTCTAAATAAATCAAGCCTAGAAACACCATCACTTCGGTTGATACTAATAGTTAGGCTCTATAACAACTCAAACCATCAGATATACACTTCCTAATCATCGTGCAAGATATACAAGTCACAAACAAACAACAAACTTCTAGCCTCCTAACCTCAGAGAAGGACTCTAACTCACCAAATTTAAGCTCTCTCACCTACTCTGTCAAATAAAGCTAATAACATCACCTATCTATCATGAAACAAGTGCCCTCACAAGAATAAATAGTCCATACACTCAAATCAAAGAATGAATATAATTTAAGGACTTAGCATCAAAGAACAACTCTCGCACTCACAAACGAATTGGCATGTATGCATAAAGAACCATAGGCTTGGCCGTTATGTACATCTCAACTAATTAAGTGTGCTCGAATAGAATCAAATAGGAATTTAACGGGTTGTAATGTTGGTTTCGGGATGGGTAGGAAAGCTATATACTAATGACTTACACTTCCCTAAGTACTTTGCATTTTTAGACTTCTTCGCCCATTATTTTCTATTCTTCACTTTATTTTTCAGCCCTCTCTTCATCAATTGTTCACATGTATTTCTCTTATATCAAGAACATTTTATTTTTTTTTCATAGCAATTTTTCATTCTCTTTTTTTTTTCACATTCTATTCAAGAGGTCCTTTTCATCACTTTTCAGCTATCGTTGGTCACCATTTTTCACTTAATCATCCCTTTCTTCAAATTTATCAATTAGTAGCACAGTCTAAGCAACAATACTCAAGGAAGCAGGGTGCAAAAACTAAGGATTCAACAAAAGAATCAAGGCAAACTGGGCTTCCAAACGAAAGGCTATAGGCTCAAACAGCTAACTAGTGGTACAATATCTGAAAAGGCTAAAATTCACAAGACATAACAAAGGAAGCCTATTATTATCTTCTAAACAGAGCAACGCTTTTATTTCGTTTCAATAACATGCAGGAAAATTTCTAGACTAAGATGCAAAACATGAAATATATATAAGAAATCCTCGCCCCACATGGCATAAGTATCAATCGAGATGGATCAATTCTACTTTAAGGCAGACAGGATCATAGCGAACAACCAAATAAGAATAAGCTATATATAGAGTCACAACCCTGAGCCTTAGTGTCAGAAAGTCTGCTATTTTATTCATTACTCAAGTACTCAAAAGAAAGTACTACTCAAGCTAGGCCTAAATGTGCTAATATCAAGCAGTTCACAAAAGGTTTTCTTCTCCCTCTTTTTCTACTCCTAAAACAAATAATAAAAAAATAATCTAATCCTAAAAAATAAAAAAATTTACCCGGTTCAAGTTACATCCCCAGGAAAAGAACTGATGCAAAAAGAAAAACCAAGGGGGATTATGACCTAATTAAAACTAACTAAAAAAAATATTTAGATTTTTTCATTGGAACTTAATCCCTCAAGAAAGCTTTCCACAAAATCTATCATCGGAAAAAGTCCAAATTTCTAAATTTTTTTTCAAATTTTCGTTTTTTTCCCACAAAAATCACTGCATTAAGAAAGAATACTACAATTAAGCTTAGGTAGCACATAAAATCACCCAAATAATATCCTCACCCCACATTTAAAATTGTGTATTGTCCTCAATGCACAGTAAAAATAAAAAGAAGGTAAAAGAGACTCCCTGTTTAGGCCAAAGGTCGAAGTATTAGCAGCTCACGGGATACTCAGACTTCTCCCAGTTATGATCCCTTGTGCGGGCACTTCACACTCAGTTTCAACCACCTGCTCGCTTTTGCACACGCTTATTGGATTTGACTTCATGCTCCTACTCCTACAAAACACAAAAACAACACTATAAAAAAATAACAGAATAATAAATAAATAACAAAAAAGAAATAGTAGAATTGGGTTGCCTCCCAACAAGAGCTTGATTTAACGTCGCGGCACGAATCCATCATTTTCACCACTTTTCCCTCCACCTTGAGGATATGAATTGCGTCCCCAATTTTGCATTAATTTTTTTGTCACGTTCCTGGGATGGTGGTGTAAAAATAAAATAACCAGGCAATAGATATCATATCTTGCACTTCTTGGCCTTTAAGTGAGATATGTCATTTTGTCTCTTTCGCATCACAAATTTCAGAATATATGCTCTTTGTTCCCCGTCCATTGACTCCTCCATAGGCTCAAATGGATCAATTCTCGTATCAACAACCAAGCACAATGTTGAAAAATGGTTAGAGTGAGGTCCAATGCACTCAAACTCTAGAATCGCTTCACTTTTGACATCCTCACTTTTACACACTTCGTCAACCTTGGCATCATTAATAACATTTCGGTCGAATGGTTGGAACTCCTCTTTTTGCTCCACAAGCTAACCAGTATCCACAACAATTGATTGTAAGGCATCAGACGCCTCAACCTTTTTATTCAATTTAGCCTGCAGGTCATGGATATCTGAGCCAAATTGGTCTATCTCTTGCCTGAGCTCAGTTCCTCCTTCTATCAGTTGTTCTTCCATATTTGAAAGACCATCACAAAGAAACTAATGAAATTTTATCAGTTGATCTTGTTCCTCTAGCCAAGATTGGCTCACTATATCTGCTTTTTCAAAATTATCTTTTGGTGGGAACTCGCTCTCTTTAGTCACTTCGTCCGCCTCAACCTTCATTCTCATGATTGCTGCACTAATTCTTTGTATATCCTTCTGATTTTTATCTTGTTGCTCGGCTACTTGCCTCATCATGTCCATAATACGGGCAACAGGCTCTACATCCTCCACTTCATTGCTCCTATCAAACTCATAAGCATTATTAGAAATATCGTAATAAGGGCTTAGAGAGGGGTAAAAAGAATTAGGACAACCATCCCAATAGCCACCTTGACAACCACACACATTACAAAAATTAAACTCATAAGAATGAGATTCACAATTTAGCCACAAGTGTGATCCTCCAGAATATGGACAGGGATCACCAAAATAAGAATAACTAATATTCGAACAATTCTCATTCCGAGATGCCATGTAAAAAAAAATATAATACTAACTACACTAAACTAAAATTAAAAACTTGAATAGAAAAAAAGTAAAAGTCTAATCTAGCAAAACAGTCAATTTCAAAGTCCCCAACAACGACGCCAAAAACTTGTTGCTCCCAAACGTACACGGAAGTATATGTGGTCGACAAGTAATATAGGATTGTAAGTCCAGATATCGTATCCACATAGAATTGTGATTAACTATCAACTTAATTAAACCCAAACAATTAATCTATTCAAGCAATTTTCTAACGTATGAATCTTAAACAAAAACTAATCTAGAGTGGCAAACTAAGAGATTGAAGGAAACAAATTGGCGAAATTAGACACAAATTCAATGAGAGGCAATATTCTAGAGCTGTGGCTAGCAAAATTTTTTTTTGTCTAGAAATTAGACACAAAAACTTGTTGCTCCCAAATGTACACGCAAGTATACATGGTCGACAAGTAATATAGGATTGTAAGTCCAGATATCGTACTCACAAGGACTTGTGATTAACTATCAACTAAATTAAAAAACCCAAACAATTAATCTATTCAAGCAATTTTCTAATGTATGAATATTCAACAAAAACTAATATAGAGTGGAAAACTAAGATATTAAAGGAAACAAGTTGGCTAACTAACAATCTCGTTGTGTTTTCCACCTAAATTGTCTAATTAATTTATCTAGTTTATTAAAATTGACAGGGTTAATATTACTCGTAGCCTTCTCCCGAAGTACTACTCGCCTATTCAAGCTAACCTAACACCTATATTCCTATGAAGTTAGGATTAACAAGAATGCATTAATAATTCCTGTATAGTAATCAAGCAAGGCGATTAGATATATCTCTATCCTAGCATCAAATCCGTTCTCGATGCTCGAGTTTAAGATCTTGCTATACTTAATCTTATATGCAATCTAGAATTTCCTCTCCCGAGTTCAATCGTAAATTCGTAGGCAGTATTCAATTGGTGATCAAGCAATCAAATAATTAAGCGTAAGATTAAATAAATAAACCAATATGATAAAATAATAAGAATAATTCAAGCTTCAAACTACAATGTTCATGTAGCATCTAAACTCTAGAACTAATAAACTATGAAACTAAAAGAAGAGAAGAGAAGAAAAACTAGTTAGAAGCTTCGTCCAAAGTATGGTTTGTGCTCTCCCCCTCCAAAGTGGCGTATTCTTCCTCAAAAATATGTTAGATTATCACCAAATTAGGTTTAGGACCACCCCTTTTATACTAGTTAAGACCATGTAGAGCCGAAATAACCTTGTCCCGAGCAAAATAAGAAAATCCCGCAGTCACAGCGTCCAGACCAGCACCTCGCGCTGAATCCAATAAGTTTTCACGTTCAATTCCTTCAATTTTGGCTTTGAATTGTATCTATTTATTTTTTCTTCCACTGGGGAA
>MCJB01051851.1:12567-26238 GCA_002018475.1 Nicotiana obtusifolia
GGGGGGGGGGGGGGGGGGGGGGGGGCGGACATACACGAAAAGGGTGTCCCCCTTTTGTCTTATCCTTTTAAATTGTTTTATTTATCTTTCTTTTTCTTCCCCGTTTTATTCAATTTTGCTCCAAGTCTCTTCATCTTCACACTGCTTAATTCCTACACAGTTAAAATATAATATTAAGCACAAAGTAATATAATTAATACTCAAGAGATGATTAAAAGTACTAGAATATGAGGCAACAATGGGTAAATATATGCATTTTGGGCCAAACATCAGTTCCACTTTGCAAGTTCATTCGTTTTGAGGATTGATTGAAGATTTAGTTGTTATTTTGGTGATTTGATTGCACAAGCAAGTTCATATGATGTTATTATGCTAGTGTGCATGTTTGGTTTGGAGCTCGTGGGGCTCGGGTGAGTTTCAGACGTGTTTCGGACGAGTTTGGCAAATGCTAGGATTGCTGGTGCACTTCTGCTGTTGGTGCTCTGCTGCAGATCTCGCATTTGCAAGGTCTGGCTGGCATTTGTGAGCCTTGCTTCTGTGAACAAGGGTTCGCATTTGCGAGCATGTGCTTGACTAGGAAACCTTGCATTTGCGAGGAAAATATTCGCAATTGGGGTCGTATTTCGAAGCAAATCACATAACTGGGCTCGGGGGTGAGTGGGTAATCGTGTTTTGGTCCGAATCTCAATTTTGACCAAGCGAGCCAGGGGTTGACTTTGTTTGACTTTTTCAAAATGATCTAAATTGAACCTCTTTTCTTTGTGGGTAGTTTCTAAGGCTTATTTTGAATCATTTGATCAATAATTTGCTAGATTTGGTTGGTTTGTTCAAAAGGCAAGGCCGTAGTTGATTGATTGCTTGAGTTGCGGAGTGAGGTAAGTGTTGGGTCTAACCTTGATTTGAGGAAAATAGGAACCGTTGAACTTCATGTTATATGAATTACGTGTGAAACAGCGTATATGCAAAGTGACGATTGTATATGCGTCATTGTGTTACTTGCTTCCATGTTTTCGTTACTTCATAGTATATCGTGTTATATGTCTTAATTGCTACATGCTTATTTCACTTCCATGCCATAATCGTCACTTGTCCTTTAGCTATCATTGTACTAAATTGTCCGTCCCTTCCATAATTCCATGCATATTTGCTACTTGTCTTTATTTACTTATCTTGTATATCTAAATTGTTGTAATGACCCATTCAGTTGTTGGAGCCTTATTGATCCGTTCAGTGGTTTGAGGTCTTGAGTAGCTACATATTGTGTATTATGACTTGTGTGCATGGTCAGATTTGATTTTCAGATGGTTCGGAATGAATTCAGATGAGTTATTCTCACTTTAGAAGCTTAAGTTGAAATGTTAACCGAAGTTTGACTTTTGTGAAATGACCCCGTAGTGATGTTTTGATGTCTCTGATAGGTTTGTATCGTGAATGTAGACTTGGGCCTATGCCCGAAATTGAATTCGGAAGTCAGTAGGTTGATTTGTGATGTTTTACCGAAAGTTGACAATTGTAAGGCTTTGAATTTTCATAAGTTTGACCACAGGTGACTTCGTAGCTATCATATTTGGATTTCTGTTTCTGAACTTGGAATAAGTCTATTTTTCCGTTTGGAACTTGTCCGCAAAGTTTGGCATCATTCCGAGTTGATTTGATTGGAATCGGATGCGCGGTTGTATTTTTAAAAGTTCTTGACTTTCATGTTGAATCCTTGTGTTTTGAGGTCCAATTTGTAGTTCGGATGTTATTTTGATGATTTGATCGCATGAGCGAGTTTGTGTTATGTTTTTAGACTTGTGTTGATGTTTGTTTTGGAGCTCCGAGGGCTCGGGTGAGTTTCGGACGCGTTGCGGAGTGTTTTGATAGAGTTTTAGCATTGCTGGTTTTGTGCAGAAACTTTAGGTCTCGCAATTGCGTGAAATGAGTTGCGATTGCAATGTTAGTTTGAGTTTGCTAGGCTTGCATTTGCGAACCAAGAGTTCGCAATTGCGATGGAGGGGGGCCTAGGTGTGCTGTTTCCAATTGCGATTGCATTTGCAACTGTAGCAGGGGTGTGAAGAGCTTCGTATTTATGAACCCCAAGTTACAGTTGTGACACCTGCGACTGGACATAAGAGCTGAGGGACGGGATTTTGGCCTCATTTTCATATTTTGGAACCCAAGACTCGGTAGGAGACGATTTTGAAGAGGGATTTTCATCTACAAAGTTTAGGTAAGTGATTCTAATCTATTTCTAATCATATTCCATCATTATATCTTGGATTTTAACATCAAAATCATGTGAATCAAAGTGAAAATTTGTGAAACTTTGTCAAGTTTTTGAAAAATAAGAATTTGAGTTTTGAGAGTCGATTTGGACTCAAATTTTGAAACTAATCACATATATGAACTCGTGGGTCATGGGTGGTCGGAATCTACCATTGGACTCGAATTTTGACCGAGCAGGCCTTTGAGCAATTTTGTAAAGATCATATGTTAATTGTTAGAATTGATTTTTTCTTGTATTTTTTGTTGTTATTAAGTCAATTTTGGTTAGATTTGTGCCGAGCAGAGGTGAATTATAAAGGAAAAGCTATTTTTGAGAATTGATTGAGGGCTTTTGAGGTAAGTATCCTGCCTAACGTTGTGTGAGGGAGCTACCCTATAGGGATTTGTTGGTTTGTATGATTCAAACTACGTGAAAGACGTGTACACGAGGTGACAAGTGCCTACACGGCTTATATGTGGAAATTTGACCGGAATTGCCACTTAGGTTCTTATGTTCATTAAAAATGAAGTTTTCTTATCATGTTAAATCCTCCATTTGCTAAATTCACCCTTGCGTGTCTTTTGAAGTTAATTGATTCACGTTCTACCCTTGTTGCCAAATAAACACTTATGTGCTTTAATTGAAGTTATTGTTACTTACTTCATAATTGCTTAACCTTAATTCAAGTTACTGTTAGCTCTTCCGTAATTGCTTAACCTTAATTGAAGTTGTCGTTACCCTCCGTTGACTTATTCTTATTTGAAGTCATTGTTATATGTTATCTTCCTTATCATTGAGTTGTACCTACTTTGAATCATTGTTACATGCTATCTCTCTTGTCGGCGATTTGTACTTATTTGGAAATATTGTTACATGTTATCCCTTCAATTGTTGAGTTACTCTTATTGGATATCGTTGTTACACATTATCTCTCCCATTGCTGAGTTATTCTTGGTTGAAACCATTATTACTTGCTATGTCTTTCATTGTGAGCTCGTTCTTCCGTTTCTTTGTATTTTGTAATTCTTGTGTTGATTTACTTGCTGTATTCTCGTGTTATTATTGTTGTTATTGTTGTACTCAGTGTTGTTGAGCCGAGGGCTAAGTGTGGTTGTGGTATTGGAATTGTTTTGAGAAAATTTGTGGCATATGGGCACATGTGGTGCAATTTATTATATTGTGTTGTTATGTTTTTGGCATACGTGATATTGGTAAGAGGATTATCGGGTTGTTCGCACGTGAGTTGTCCCTGCTATTGTTATCATTGGTATTTGCACATGTAGCGTGACAAGGCAGGATATATATATATATATATATATGTGGGTTTGCGCATGTGACGAGACAAGGCGAGAATATTAATATGCACGTGCAGCGATACAAGGCGGGCATTTACTTTATTGTTGCGCACATGGCGAGACAAGGGAGGCTATGTCAGGGATGATTTGTGATGGCCTAGAATTGTTATTGATGATATTTGTGTAGAGGTATGCCTACCTTATGTAAGTTATCCATTTTATGTTTCGTTTTGTTGTTTCCTATGTGTCATTCATTGTCTCTGCTCTTACTTGTTGATTGAGTTGTGATAGAATATTTGCACAAGTATATATGTAATTAATCACTCATATCGGTTTAAAAAGATGAATCCTGAAGTTTATTGATCATTTACATGTATTCTCGATTACTTGCCTTCTGTGTGAGAATTGTACTATTGGCACGTGAGATGTCCCTGCAGTTATAAGTTATTATTATTGTTGGCACGTGAGTTGTCGTGCGGTTATGAGTTATTGTTATTGCTGGCACGTGAGGTATCCGTGTAGATATGAGATATTGTCACTCCCTTAGCACGTGAGTTGTCCGTGCAGATATGAGGTATTAACGGTATTGGCACGTGAGTTATCCATGTAACACGTGAGTCATCCGTGCAGTTGTGATTTGTAATGTGGGCACAAGATGCCAGGTGAGTAGGGTTCGTGAATTGGACCCGCGAATTGTGGTTATGAGGAGTAGCACCTTGGGAAAATTCTTGTATAAATCTTGTGTGGAAATGGTTGTTATTGGGTTGTTACCTGTTTCTCCTTCCTTGGTTTCACCAAATTTTTAACTGTATTCAGCTTATTCTATGGCGTTATTATTGTTGTTCCTTGTTGTTAATTGTTGTTCCAGTTCTTAACGCAAGTATCGTAACATTATTATTTCCATGTTTAGCTTTGTATTGTTCTCTGTTAGTTTCATATTCATAATTGTACATGTTATTACGTCTAGTAGGTGTCTTGAATGTCCCTCGTCACTACTCCACCAAGGTTAGTCTTGATACTTATTGGGTACCGCGGTGGTGTACTCATATTACTCTTCTGCACAATTTTGTGCAGATCTAGGTACTTCAGAATTTGTTGGTTATTAGCTAGCTGATCGGGCATTGCTGTGGAGACTCAAGGTCTACATGCCGTAACGTTCGCATGCCTCGAAGTCACCTTCTGATATTGTACTTCTATTGTTTATTTCTATTCCGAAACAGTTGTACCTAAAAAATTTCTAGTGAACTTAGTAGAGCTTGTGACTTATAGATATTGTAATGTACTCGGGATTGTTGGCTTATTATAGAAATTTTTGTTTCATGCTTAATAGTTGTTTCTGGTTAAATTTTGTTATTAATCCAGTAAGTTTTAGGCTTACCTAGTCTTAGAGACTAGGCGCTATCACAACATCCTACGGAGAAAAATTGGGGTCGTGACGATTGTCCTATATCTTGCTTGTCTTATAGTTTTTATAATATTTGTTTTTCTCAATAATGTAGTTTCATTTGTATGATTTTCTAATTGGTAGATACCATTGAGTTGGTAAAGTTGAGGCATTCGAGTTGTTAGAGATTCTTTGATTATCATGTTATTTTCCATTGCTTCGTACATTTACTCACTTGATGTAGAACCTCTTATAAATTTTGATGGTTGAATTGCAATTGTTGATTGAAATTGTTCGGTGAGTGGGTTGCACGACACAACGGAAATTGAAAGGTAAAGAATTGAAATGGCAGAATAAGGACGGATTATAATATTGACAGATGATGATATAGTGGGATCGGATTGCGCGCCGTAACAAATTGTATAAATTAATATTTGTTTGTGACTGTTTGGATGGCCTTGGTATTTGAGATGAGTTTATATGACTTGTTATTCTAGGCTCTCTGGTAGTTGGATTTTGAGTTCATTATTATGAATTTACTGTTTCATTTCCATTACTGTATTTTTTGTTATTATTATTATTGTGGACATGTTATTGTAAGTGACCCGCCTTATTCTCGTCACTGCTTTGTCGAGGTTAATCTCGACACTTACAGAGTACATGGGGTCGATTGTACTCATACTACACTCTGCACTTCCTGTGCAGATACCGAAGTTGGTCTCAACTGTGTTGAGTGAGATTACTCGGATCTAGCTATGAGTGGAGACTTGAGGTATAGCTGCATGGTATCCGTAGCCCTGAAGTCCCCTTCTACATTATTTTAGCTGTTTATTTGATTTAGACAGTTATATTTATTTCAGACCACTATCTGTAGTACTCTAGATGCTCATGTATTCGTAACACCAGTTCCGGGATTTGTATTTGGATTTCGTCCCTTATTAGTTTATTCCCTTATGTCAGACTATTCAGTTTTATCATTGTCATTTAAGTTGGAAATTGTTAAAAAAGGTTAATAAATATAGCTAACTTTGGCTTGCCTAGCAAGTGAAATATTAGGCGCCATCACTGTCCCGAGGGTGAAAATTTTGGGTCGTGACAGTAAGAAACAACCTCTTAACAATAACAATACCAGTATCACCACAATACATAACCCACAGCTCAAACACGATGTGTATAAAATCTCAATAGCAACAAAATGAATGGGAAACGTAACTCAATAATTAATAATACCCAAGTAAATAACAACTTCAACTAAAACAGTTTAATGAATTTCAATAGCTTCTTCAACTTCAATTAATTTCTTAAGAATAAACTCAATAATGAAGGTATTTCCATAGAATGACAAGCTTCGAATTCTAGTGTATGACATTAGCTAACAATGAAAGAGATGGAATAAACTAGCAACTACGTCTAAATACATAAGAATAACTTGACAACGAAAGGATATCATGTAACAACAATTTCAATTAAAAACATGAATGAAGCATAAAAGTAAACTCTGGGATCATACCTCAGAACCCGACAAAACATAAAATCCGAACACCCATTCCGATACGAGTTCAACCATACCAAAATCATCCAATTCCGATCTCAAATCGGCCTTCAAGTCATCATTTTATGTTTTAGAAAGTTTTTACAAAAGTCCCCAATTATTCCAATTCAAATCCTTAATTTAATGATAAAAACAAAGATGGAATCATGAAATAGAACCAAATCCGGGTCAAGAATACATACCCCAATCTAAAACGTGAAAATCCCCTCCAAAATCGCCCAAATCCGAGCTCTCTAACTCAAAAAGTGATAAAATAACAAAAACCCTCGAAATAGAGTTAATATAAGTCTGCCCAGGTGCTCCTCTTCGTGATCGCGAAGCACAAAATACAAGCTGCCAAAAAACGTTCTTCATAAACGCTAAAACTCAGTTGCGAACATGACTCACAGTCTCCAGTAGCCTTCGCGTATGCGTGAGTCGACTCACGAACTTGGAAGGCAAACCCCTAGCTGCCTTGTTCAGCCCTCATACTGTCACGACCCGAATCCCAAACTCGATCGTGATGGCGCCTCTCGTGAAGACAAGGCCAGCCAATTCAAACCTCAACTCATTTTAAGCAGTTAATTTAACAAGAGAATAACACAACACAGTATAATAGTAGTCATTTGCGGAAAAACATAGTGAACCATCCTAACAACAGCCCAAACCGGGGTGTCACAAAGTCATGAGCAACTAATGAAATCCTAATAACAAGATTACTATTACAATATCTCTGGCACAATTGTTTGAAGAAAGTGGAAATAACAATATAAAGAGATACGGGGCTGCGGACGCCAACAACTACCTCGTAGTCTCTGAGTCACCGCTCTGACAATCGTAGTCAATGCCTCAGAGCGGAATCAATAACGCCTGAATCTGCACACATGGTGCAGGGAGTAATGTGAGTACTTCCAACTCAGTGAGTAGCATATATAAATAATGACTTAAAGTAAGGAGACACGTAAAGCACAAGGCAATGCATAATGAAGCAGTAAATCATTATTTGAAAATAGTAAATCAGTAAGAAATCATTTAAAAATCTTCCGAACTCTGGTTACCAGTTGCCATTGTTACCAACTGTAACCTACAATTGTCATTCTTACCAACTGTAATATTCCTAGGCTCAGTATCAATCTCACAGCTCTGGTTACCAGTTGTCATTGTTACCAACTGGAACCTACAGTTGTCATTGTTACCAAATGTAATATCTCTGGTTACCGGTTGTCAATGTTACCAACTGTAATATCTCCGGTTACCGGTTGTCATTGTTACCAACCGTAACCTACAGTTGTCATTGTTACCAACTGTATTATCTCTGGGTACCGGTTGTCATTGTTACCAACCGTAACCTACTGTTGTCATTGTTACCAACTGTATTATCTCTAGGTACCCTGCGCTCACTGGGGGTGTAAAGACTCCGGGAGGGGCCCCTTACGGCCCAAGCGCTATATCAAGCCACCTCGTGGCATACATCTAGGCCCTCGGCCTCATAAAAATCAAGCCACCTCGTGGCGTATATACAGTATCTCATGCCCTCAGCCTCATATCACTCAGTAAAACCTCACACCTGGCCCTCGGCCGCACTCAGTCAGAAAATCATCACAAGCCCCTCGGGCATAGTAAAACAGTAGTTCTCAGCCCAAACATCATTTCAAATATTATGTAAATCTCAAAACTGAGTAAAAAGTGGCTGAGTTGTACAACAGTGGAAACAACATGACTGAGTTCAAGTAATAAGTATAAATAGTGAGGAAATAGTGATAAAAATCCCCGGAGGGTTCAAACAATTGGCACGAAGCCCAAATATGGCAATCAGCCCAAAACATGATGATATCAAATAGGTTTCAATCAAATATGCAGTAAAAATCATCAATCGGGACGGACCGATTCACAGTCCCAGTAGTAAACGACCCCACGCTCATCATCGAGCGTGTGCCTCACTTCAATATAGCACTAGGATGTGCAAATCCGGGGTTTCGAACCCTCAGGACATCATTTACAATCACTACTCACCTCAAACCGGCTAAGTCCTTAGCTTGCGACGCCTTTGCCCTTGGAATTGGCCTCCACTTGCATCGAATCTATCCAAAATTAGAACTAATAAGTCACAATATGTTGAGGGAACAAAGCCCACGTGAAAACAATCAATAAATACTAAGAAATCCCAAAATTAGCAAAACCCGAGCCCCGGGCCCACTTCTAAAAATTCAGTAATTTTTCACCTCAACGGGTTCCATATCTTCCCACGAGTTCAACCATACAAGATTTATCGAATTCCGACATCGGTTCGACCTCCAAGTCTTAAAATCTAAACTCAAGGGTTTTCCACAATTTTCTCAACTTAAATCACCAATTACAACTAGAATGGCAATAGGTTTGGGTAATTTGACCAAGATTAAGTCAAGAACACTTACCCCGATGTTTTCCCTTGGGAATCTTCCAAGAATTGCCTCAACACTTGCTTCAACCCGAGCTCTATAGCTCCAAAAATGTTCAAGATGGTCAAAACTCCTCCTCTTGAGAATTTGTCCAAGAAAATATCCTTTGGATATGATTTTAAGGTTGATTTGCTGTGATTCTATGGTGCTTGGAGGTGTTTCTCTTTGTGGGTACGGAAAATGGCTTTACATGGCAAATGGGCACTAATTTCTATTTATAAAGGGTCAAAAATAGGGACAAAAACACCCCTGTCCGGCCTTATATGCGATCGCATATCTGTCGCATAACAGATATGCGGTTCGCATATTTGACGTGGCCACCGCAAAAGCGGCCCTAGCCTTCACCGCAATTTCAACATGAAGCATGGTTTGCGGTCCGCATTTCGACCGCATTCTTGACATAGATTTCTTTCCAAAAATTCTTTCCCGGTATGCGGTCTCAGCATGCTAAAATGCGGTCCGCATTTTATAAATGCGACCGCATTTCTGACCGCATTTTTGGCATTACATTTTCTTCAGTTTTCTGTCTCAATTGCAGTCTCGATGTTAGATATGCGGTCTGCATTTCCTACCGCATTTCTGACATGAACTTTGCCCAGGAACCTGCCTGGGTTTGCGATCTCTTGGAGAGATATGCGGTCCGCATTTGAGAAATGCGACCGCATTCTCGACACTTAGTTTTCTGCAACTTTCTTTTCCAACGATGAATTAGTCCGTTAACCACCCAAAACTCACCCGAAGCCTCTGGAATCTCAATTAAACACGCCAACATACTCCATAACATTATTCAAACTTGTTCCAACCTTCGGAACGCTCAAACAACCTCTCAACGCCCAATTCGAGTCAGATTCAAGCCTAAGGATTTCAAAATCCTCTAAATCGCTCTGTTGATCTAAATCCAACCAAACCTTGTCCGAATGACCCGAAATTTTGCACGCAAGTCCTAAATCACAAATCGAAGCTACAACAACTTTCGAAATCCCATTCCGACTCTCGGATCAAAATCTCGCCTAACACCCGGAAATTGTCAAAATGCTAACTTCGCCAATTCAACTTTAATTCTACACCGGACCTCCAAAACTAATTCCGATCCCACTCCTAAGTCATAAATCATCTCCCGAAACTAATCTAACCATGGGAACTCACATCCAAGCCCTCTAACCCAGAAGTCAACATCCAGTTGACTTTCCGGTTTAAACCTTCTTGAAGGAGACTAAGTATTTTGTTTCTTACCAAGTCCATCCCGCACCCAACTACTCGACTTGGTTACGTTAAACACAGATAACGAAACATAATGTGACAGAAAATGGGGAAGACGGAGCAGCAACCCATGAGACGACTGGCCGGGTCGTTACATTCTCCCCATCTTAAACAAACGTTCGTCCTCGAACGGGTCAAGAAACATACCTGAAGTCTCAAATAGGTGAGGGTATCTGCTCTGCATTTCTTGCTTGGTTTCCTAGGTAGCCTCCTCCATGGACCGACCTCTCCATTGAACTTGCACCGAAGCTATCTCCTTGGACCTCAATTTCCGAACCTGACGATCCAAAATCGCCACTGGCTCCACCTCATAGGTCAAACTATCATCCAACTGAATCGTGCTGAAGTCCAAAATATGAGACGGGTCCCCAATACACTTCCGGAGCATAGAAATATGAAATACTGGGTGTACACTGGACAGACTGGGTGGCAAAGCAAGCTCATAAGCCACCTCCTCGATTATCCGTAGTACTTCAAACGGCCCAATGAACCGAGGACTTAATTTCCCTTTCTTCCCAAATCTCATAACACCTTTCATGGGCGAAACCTTCAGCAAGACCTTCTCGCCAACCATGTAAGACACATCTCGAACCCTCCTATCGGCATAACTCTTTTGTGTCGATTGTGCTGTACGGAGCCTCTCCTGGATTGTTTTTACCTTCTCTAAAGCATCCTGAACCAAGTCAGTCCCCAATAGCCTAGCTTCTCCGGGCTCGAACCAACCAACCGGAGATCTACAACGCCTCCCATATAGAGCCTCATACGGAGCCATCTGAATACTTGACTGATAGCTGTTGTTATAAGCGAACTCTGCAAGAGGCAGAAACTCATCCCATGAGCCTCCGAAATCAATAACGCATGCCCATAACATGTCCTCCAATATCTGGATGGTACGCTCGGACTGCCCATCCGTTTGCGGATGATATGCTGTGCCCAATTCCACCTGAATACCTAACTCCCTCTGTACGGCTTTCCAGAACTTAAGTGAACTGAGTACCTCTATCTGAAATGATAGAAACCGGAACACCATGCAGCCGGACAATCTCTCGGATATAAATCCTTGCCAACCGTTCTGAAGAATAGGTAGTAAACACAGGAATGAAGTGCGCGGACTTGGTCAGCCGATCCACAATCACCCAAATAGCATCGAACTTCTTCAAAGTCCGTGGGAGTCCAACAACAAAGTCCATAGTGATCCGCTCCCATTTCCACTCGGGAATAGCTATCTGCTGAAGCAAACCACCCTGTCTCTGATGTTCATATTTTACTTGCTGACAATTGAGACACCGAGCTACGAATCCCACAATGTCTTTCTTCATTCTTCTCCACCAATGATGTTGTTTCAAGTCCTGATACATCTTGGCGGCACCCGGATGAATGGAATACCGTGAGCTATGAGCCTCCTCCAGAATCAACTCCCGAAGCCCATCCACATTGGGCACACAAATCCGGCCCTGCATCCTCAACACTCCATCGTCGCCGATGGTCACATCCTTAGCATCATTATGCTGAAATCTGTCCTTAAGGACAAGCAAATGGGGATCGTCATACTGACGCTCCCCGATGCGGTCGTATAATGAAGACCGAGAAACCACGCAAGCCAACACCCGATTGGATTCCGAGATGTCTAATCTCACAAACCTATTGGCCAAGGTCTGGACATCGACTGCGAGAGGTCTCTCTCCAACTGGAATGTATGCCAAACTCCCCATGCTCACTGCCTTTCGGCTCAAAGCATCGGCCACCACGTTGGCCTTTCCCAGATGGTATAGTATAGTAATGTTGTAATCCTTGAGCAATTCTAGCCATCGCCGCTGCCTCAAATTTAGATCCTTCTGCTTGAACAAATGTTGAAGGCTACGATGATCAGTGAACACCTCACACAAGATACGCCGTATAAGTAATGCCTCCAAATCTTTAAAGCATGAACTATGGCAGCCAGCTCCAAATCATGCATGGGGTAGTTCTTCTCATGAGGCTTCAACTGACGAGAAGCATAAGCAATAATTCTACCCTTCTGCATTAGTACACAACTGATCCCAATTCTTGAGGCATCACAATACACGGTATACGAACCTGAGGCTGATGGTAGAACCAATACTGGAGCTGTGGTTAAGGCTGTCTTGAGCTTTTGAAAGCTCTCCTCACACTTGTTCGACCATACAAATGGAACACCCTTCTGGGTCAGTTTGTTCAAGGGCGACGCAATGGATGAGAAACCTTGAACAAACCGGTGATAATAGCCTGCCAACCCGAGAAAGCTACGAATCTTTATGACTGAGGACGGTCTAGGCCAACTCTGGACCGCCTCTATCTTCTTTGGATCAACCTGTATACCCTCGCTGGACACCACGTGTCCTAAGAAAGCCACTGAATTGAGCCAAAACTCGCACTTAGAGAATTTTGCATAAAGCTTCTCCTCCTTCAATCTCTGTAATACAACTCACAAATGTTTTGCGTGCTCTTCCTGATTATGCGAGTACCCCAGGATATCATCAATGAATACCACCACGAACGAATCCAGATAGGGCCGAAATACATTGTTCATTAACTGCATGAACGCTGCTGGGGCATTGGTTAGCCCGAAAGACATAACAAGAAATTCATAGTGGCCATATCTAGTCCGGAAAGCAGTCTTAAGAATATCTGCATCCCTGATCTTTAACTGGTGATATCCTGAACGGAGATAAACCTTAGAGAACACTCGTGCTCCCTGAAGCTGGTCAAATAAATCATCGATGCGAGGCAAAGGATATTTGTTCTTGATTGTTTCCTTGTTCAATTGCCTATAATCGATGCACATTCTCATCGTGCCATCCTTCTTTTTCACAAATAGAACCGGTGCACCCCAAGGAGACACACTAGGCCGAATGAACCCCTTATCTAGGAGTTCCTGAAGTTGCTCCTTTAATTCTTTCAACTCTACTGGTGCCATACGATACGGCGGAATTGAAATGGGCTGAGTGCCCGGCACCAAGTCAATGCCAAAATCAATATCCCTATCCGGTGGCATGCCCGGCAGGTCTGCGGGAAATACATCGGGAAAATCCCTTCATATACTTTGATTCTCCCTTGTTGAATTAATTCGTGGTATGGCTAATGATTGTTTGAAATAAAAGAGGAAGAGAGCTAGACTCTTGGTATTGGGCCAGTGGATAATCAGGCCTAGCAAAGTTCACATAAGCAGCAGACTCAACGGTTGAGATAGGGTCTGGCAAAGGGTTTAAAATAAAGGAAAAATGGGAATTAATGTGGATCGTTGATAATTTAGATCAACAGTCAAGGTCTGTTGTGTTTTTTTTCTGAGTGCGAAAGATAGGCGATGTGGCACATTGCAATTGGTTGAGATGTAATGGCGTGGATTGCCAACATGGGATAGAAGAGGTGGGCCTGGACCGGGTCAGGGATTTGGGCTCGTGTGATTTGGGTAAAAAATGGATGAAATGGACTTAAACACATAGCCACATCGAAATTAAATGGTTAACTACAATCATAACCTTTTGATCTTTTAACCC
>MCJB01051852.1:0-24645 GCA_002018475.1 Nicotiana obtusifolia
CAAACTACCAAGGAAGAAGAATTATCGGACGAGGAACTATACGACAATGAGCTTTAAACAGTTGGTTTCTTTAACAACTCTCGTTTATAGCTATATATTTTCTTTATATCTTTCAATCTAAATATGTATTATATTATGCAGATGACAGGCAAAGGTCGAGGTAACGCTGATTCTAGTAGTTCTCGGGGTCGAGAAAAGGGTAAGAAACAAAGTAGGAGGGTAGAAGATTACACTCCACCTTGTCCGTCTGTTCCAGAGTTGCCTATGGCTACGTATCTTCCTCCTCCCCAGGGCTATTCTGAGCTGCCCCAGCATCTTCAGCCCTACACATTCATGCAGACACCGGGTCTTTCATCACAGGGCCCTAGGATTGTACGTCCGACGTACAGTCCAGCTACCGCACAGCCACGTGGAACTCAACCATCTTCATCGCATGGACCGCATCGGTCCATTTCACATCCACATGGATCACAGTCATCAGCGCCGCAGCCATTAGGGTCACAGCCACTGGGGTTGCTGCCACTCGGGTCGCAGCCACTCGGGTCATAGCAATCAGTGACATGTCCCATTGCGGCCCATACAACTGCGTCGCAGGGCTCGCAGCCATCTTCTAGCTCTGACGCCCCTACACCTGCCACACGTGCCCCTGGTGATGATGACGAGGAGGTGCATCGTGATCAGTATGGCAGGATCATTATCGTCCCTGAGGGTGACGGGTAAGAGTTATTTGTTATTTTTAACATTTATTGTTTTGTACGGTTTTACTAAGATATTAATATTTTTTTTTTATAACATTAAAAATTTATCCCTAGTAATGTTACTACGAGGATAATCACCCAGGAAACTAGAAAGCTATACGATGACCCTTATACGACTTGGAGTGAGTTTCCATTCTCGCTTAAGGAGGCAATTTTCAATGATTTTAAGGTATAAATGTTCTTTTAAGCAGTACAATTATTTATATTTATGATATTTCCATCCAAATACTTAACTTCTCAAATATAGAGCAAGTGTGTGTGGGAACACCGCTATAGTGCGGAGGTAGCTGCTAACTTCCATCTCAAGGCTCGCAAGCGGTTTTCCTATTGCTTTTCCAACGCTAGAAGGTCGAACAAGAAGCCTTCCTGGTTGCATGATAATCTATGGGTGGATCTGCAAAGGCAATGGCTAGCAGCAGATTTCATAAATAAGTGCGAGCAAGGAAAGAAAGCTCGTGCTTCGGAGACGGGAGGCTCTCTGCACACTGGAGGTGCGATCAGCCTCGGTTCAATAAAGAGGAAAATGGTACCTATTTGCTTAATTTAATTTTAATTTTCAACGTCTAATCTGTTTATTAACTAAAATTTATGACTTTTCAGGAGAAGAAGTTTGGCCGTCAGATGCGGCAAGATGAGTTATTCAAGCAAACTCATACTGTCAAGAAGAAGAAAGATTCGGATGAAGAAAGGTGGGTCAAGGACCGAGCCTCGGCTGTACATGTAAGTTTTCAATTTTCATTAAGTACTTTGATTTAGTTTTATATAACTTTTGAATACTAATTCTATGTAATTTTTCTTATAGAGTCGCGTCACAGCTGAGTTGGAAGAATTTCAACGCAGCCAGCCACCATCTTCGTCGGGCGAACCAATCCAACCGTCGGACGAGGATGCTGAAAGACTATGGACGCAGGCTGCTGGTGGTCCAAAAGGGGGAAAGGTATACGGGCTTCCCACTAAGACATTCAACCGCTATAGGTGTGGAATGCAAGGAATAGGCACTTCCTCGCAAGCGGAGTCGCTTGATGGGGATAGCCTCTCCTCTGTGCGGGATCATGTAGCAAAGCTCACAGCCGAGCTAGAAGCTGCCAAGGAAAGAGAGAAGGAGAGAGAAGAAAGAGAAAAACTTAGAGATGCTCAGTATGCTGCTGTACAAGAGCAACTCAAATCTCTCTTGGCTTCTGGCTCTTTTCCGATTCCCCGGTCACGTGAATCATCGCCGGATGGTCAGCTTGATGATGACACTTCATCCGAGGATGACAGTCATGATGTAGACATGAGTAGACGTTGAATTGTAATAACAGCTTGATTAATGTATAAGTTCATTTGAACTTTATACCTTGTTATTGTTTAATGTTGTTTAATGATGTTGTTTGTTGTTGTTGTTATTCTCGTTGTTGTTTATATCTTGTTGTTGTTATTATCGTTGTTGTTTATATCTTGTTGTTGTTGTTTTCATGGCATAAAATGCCTATTTTAGGAATTTGGTAAAACTGGTAGGTGGTGTAGCTGCCAAAACAGGCAGTTTCTGGAAAAAATGAACCAAAAATAGCGACCAACTTTGGTCTCCAGTTGGTCGCTATTTTGCTGGAAAAAAAAATTGATTCTGCAAATTAGCGACCAACTTTGGTCGCTATTTGGTCGCCAATAGCGATCAAAGTTGGTCGCTAATCGGTGAATTTTAAAAAAATTATAATTAATTTAGGGACCAGTTTTGGTCGCTATTTAGAAAATTAAATTAATTTAAAATAAAAAAAAGTGACCAACTTTGGTAGCTAATTTGCGACCAAAGTTGGTCTCTACATGTTTTTCCGGAATGTTTAGTTCTTTTGTGTTAGAGACCAATGTTGGTCGCAAATTAGCGACCAACTTTGGTCGCTATCTGTTTGTGACCACCTAAATACAGACCAGGCCATTGTGGTCGCTTTTTGATCGCTTCTGTGCAAATTGTGACCAACTTTGGTCGCTTTTTTCGATCGCTTTTCACCTGATTTTTAGTAGTGTTTATATTATAGGATTGCAGGACTGGTCATAAATGGTAGGAGTATATATGCTTTTTCAACTCTATAATCTTTGAATGTAATGTCTTTGTCTTCGTACACAATTATTGAGATGACAAACACTACCTTTTGTTTATGCGACATTTAATAAAATATACAACACATTCAAAGTTGTGTACTGAATTACGACAAGTCTATCTGATGCAAAGTCATTGCATACCTTTTCTATGCTTCATATTCCTGGAGAGAGCATAGAAAGGATACTGTGGCAAATCGCTATTCATGAATATATCAATAACGGAAGAAGCAAATGCTATGTAACTCAACACAAAAATTAGAGGAACAAAGAAAAGAAAACAGTAAAGTCAAAATAGCAAACTAGAGAGAAAGAGATAGGGTTTTCATTCATGACATGTGCCTTTATAATGCTGAATCTAATAGAATTAATATACAAGTAAAATAGTCAACTAGCTAGATGGGGTTACTGGAAATTAACTATAAGAGCAGCACTAAACTATAAATGCTTGAAACTTAATTCATCTGGATCTTGCACTCCTTAACATAATAAATGTACTGCTTTGGGAGCTCAAGGTACCAGCATTTGTTGCAAAAACAGTACGAAAATACAGCAAGTGGAACTTCAAACACATTCCGAACCCAATTTTGTTTAAAAATTGTGGGATGTTTTTTACCTTCGGCAGAAGAGCAGAAGAAACACTGTCATAAAATCTTATTCTTGGTTACCTTTTTGCCTGTATGTTGTGTTGCATTAGAAGAGTAACTTAATCTGACGTCACGATTATAATTCCCAGCATCCACTAAAGGGTCGTGGCGAGACTCATTCATAACAAAAAATATCATTCATGATCATTTGAAAACAATATATTAGATAATCTTGTGCACAAAAACCTATAATATTCACCGCATTTATTTGATGCACATCTAAAGCATATTACAATTTGCACACAACGCGTATCAACATTATCGCATATATCTGAGGCACAAAAAAGCTTATAACAAATGCACAAAATTCCAAATATCAACATTCACTGCATTTTCTGATGCACGGATAAAGCATACGACGATAAGTATAAAGGTAAAATTGTTTAATATATAAACCTCAGCATTTCTAAGTGCACTACCTTGGAATCCACCGACAAGTGACTCGTGAGGGAGAATCCATTCCCACACACATGAGACATGAATAACACCATACTGCTAATGAAAATCGGAGACATGAATCCACATGCTCGATAAAGTTGGAGAAAGGCCTAAGCTTCCATCTAGCTTTTAAAAACGTATCACATTTGACATTCAAGGACAAATAATGGCCGTAAGAGGGGAAGAATGTACTGCCGCATAAATTTTTGGATACTCTATTTAATTATCGTAAGTTAAGTGGAATGGATTTAGGAAGCCCCACTAGTATAAACACTACTATGTGCATAAAGACGTCATTAAGATATCCCCAAGGAGTAAATATGACACGCCCAAATCTAGGTGAGGCAGCACTCGGTGCCTTAACTTGACCGAGCGAACCCAATATGTAAGAATCATAATATGCAAATAGATCAGAATAACTATAAACGCAGAATAACAATATGCTTTTATAACAACTATCTGTATCTAACAGAAACTAAGGGTCTGAGTACAAAAGACTGAAACTGTAATGACCCAACCAGTTGTTTTGAGCTTTAGCATTTTGTTTGGAGGTTTGAGACCTTGAGTAACTTCACATTATGCTTTATGACTTGCGTGTATAGTTGATCTTAATTTCGAGAGGTTCACAGTTGATATGGAAGAGTAATTCTCAATTGATAACTTTAAGTTAGAAATTAATCAAGGTTTGACTTTTGAGTAAACGACCTTGGAATTGGGATTTGATGATTTCAATAGGTTTGTATCATAATTTTGGACGCGGACGCATGTTCGAACTTGAATTTGGAATTCCTAGAAGGTTTTGGCGTGTAAGTTAGTAGTTTGAAGAATTCAAAAGTTCATAGGTTAGATCGGGAGTTGACTTTAAGGCTATCGGCTTCGGATTGTTGTACCGGAAGTTGAAATAGATTTATTATGTCATTTGGGACTTGTGTGCGATATTTGAGGTCATTCTGAGCTGTTTAGACGTGTTTCGACATGAGTGTTGAATGTTTGGAAGTTAGTAGTTCATTAAGCTTGAATTGATGTGCGATTTGTAGTTTTAATGTTATTTTGTGTGATTTGAGGCCTTGAGTAGGTCCCTGTTATGTTTTGGAATTGGTTGGTAAGATTAGGTGGGGCCCCGAGGGGCTCGGATGAGTTTCGAATGGATTGCGGAGCATTAGAGGTTTGATTGGTAGTTCTGATCTAGTGTGATCGCACCTACGAGGATATTGTCCGCAGGTGTGAGCCCATAGGTGCGGACGTTAGATAGTATATACAAAGGAAGGGGGGAGGTAGCTTTGTTCGTAGGTGCGAAGACCCTTGCGCAAATGCGATGGCGTAGGTGCACTTCCTTGTCCGCAAAAGCGGCTCCAAAGTAGCGAAAGGTGGTCAGCAAAAGTGGAATGTCGGCATTTGGGTGGAACTCGTAAAAGTGAGCCCTTGGTCGCAGAAGTGAGCTCATAGGTGCGAGATGGAGCCCGCAGAAGCGAGAATTGCTGGGCAGTGTATTAAAAATCGAGGGTTTTGCTTATTTTTTCATATTTTCAGATTGTGAGCTTTGATTGGGGTTATTTTTTAGGTGATTTTTACCACTTGAATTGGGGTAAGTGTTCTTGACTCGGTTCAATTATTATTCATGATTCCATCTTCGATTTTAGCTTTTGGTTGATGAAATCTAAGGGAGAAAATGAGATTTTTGTGAGTAAATTTTGGAGAGTATTGTTTAGGATTTGAACCCCGATTGAAGCCGGATTTGTATGAAACTTGTATATTTGGATTTGTATTCGAATAGGTAATCGGTATTTGTGACTTTTGTCGGGTTCCAGGGTTGAATTTTTTATATATGATAAATATTGCTGCTTTATTACTTGGAATCGATTTCTCTAGTCGTGTTTGATGTTTTTGAGCTGTTTTTGGCTAGATTTGACACGTTCGAATGCTGATTCGTGAGGCAAGGGCTTTTTAAAGTATTGGTTTTGTTTGTTTGAGTTAAGTATCTTGCCTAACCTTGTGTGGAGAAAATACCCCTTAGTATTTACCCTTAGTTGCTTATTTGTGTTATGTAAAAAGCGACATGTACACAAGGTGACGAGCATGTACACGGGTGCTATGTGTAGCTTATGATCGAATTAGACATTAGGCTACTAATATGCCTTAATTTGAGAAAGTGCTTTATATGAAACATACTTAATCACTTTGTGACTACATGAAAAAAAGTGCTATAATTGTTTTAGCTGTAGTCATGCTTTATATGTTAAACACTCATCCATATTTTTACTATTTTCATGTCCTTGTGCACCTTGTTGATGAATTATGAGCTTATATATTTGATAATGTCACACCCCAACCTAGGTGAGGCGTGGCTGGCACCCGGTGCCGTACTGGCCCGAGCGAACCACTCCGTAACTCATGATCGTTCGACGTAAAGTCATAAACTAGAACATACATAGGCCGACTTGGCTGAACTCATTCTTTCTGTAAACTACCATGGGCCAACATGGCCGAGATAAGGGTTGCCTTACCTCCATAGGACAGTAGCTTTCCTTTCACTTGAATGAAGTTTGGCCTTCACCTTCTTGATAAGATCATCATAATAATCTTTCCCCCTCCTTGTGTAGAATATTGGACACCCCAGGTGAGTAAATGGAAACTCACCTCTTGTGAATCTAGTGATGGCACCAATTGAGTTGAACAAGGCCCCAGCCACATTAGCATGCATATAGAATGAACTCTTAGACTTGTTTATCAACTGGCCAGATATGTCTTCATGCTTTTTCAGCACCTCTACAACCTTCTCTAATGAATAAGGATCAGCAGAAGCAAATATTATTGTGTCATCAGCACAAGCCATATGATTCAAAGGATCATTCCACTTTGGCATTTCATAACCAATAAAACTCTGATCTTCAAACTATTTGTTCAAGGATCTTGACAAAACCTCAGCTGAAAGGATGAACAAAGCTAGAGACAGAGGATCACCTTGTTTTACCCCTTTTGTGGAATGAAAGAAGCCTGAAACTTGGCCAATGACCAACATTGAGTACTAATTGTTAGCAAGCAAGTTCTAGATCATGTTGATGAAGTGCTCAGCAAACCCTATCTTCCTCAATATATGCAGTAAGTACTTCAAAGATACCCTATCATAAGCCTTAGCTATGTCAAGTTTGATCACCATATTGGCAGGCTTGCCCTTTAACCTAATGTCAGTCACAATCTCCTCTGTGAGAAGAATATTCTAAAAATTACTTCTACACTTCACAAAGCCTGATTGATTTGAGGATATCAAGGATGGCAGTATCTTTTCCAACCTATCATGCAATACCCTAGATATCACCTTGTTTATAAAATTGGTCAGACTTATAGGTCTTAAGCCTGAAAAAGTTTGCACCTTAGGTTCTTAGGCAGTAGCACAAGGTTTGTATGTGTAATTGACTTTGGTAGTGAGGTACCACCATAGAACCCCTACAACATATTGAATATATCTTCACCTATAATGTCCCAACACTCTTGATTGAAAATGTCAGTGAAGCCACCAGGACCACAAGCACTATCACCACTCAATGTAAAGATTGCCCCTTTAACCTCTTCTATAGTTGAAAACCTACAAAGCTCCATGTTCTGATCAAAGGTCACTATAGAAGGCACATTATTTAGCAACTCAAAATTTATAGGATCCTTTTCTTGTGTGAATTGCTTCTGAAAGAACTAAATTGTAGCATTGGCCATAAGCCCTTCTTTATCCATCCAAACACAATCTTCATTCTAGATTTATTTAAGTTGTAGCTTCCTTTTTCCATTCACATGATTATGAAATAACCTTGTGTTTCTATCTCCTTCTGAAAATCAAGCCATGCCTGCTTTTTGCTTCCAGTATTGTTCTTCAATACTCAAATACTTCTTCAACTCAGCTTAAGCCTTTTGAAGTACTATCATGTTCTCAATTGTAGGCTCTTCCTCAAACAACATCTCCTTGACCCTCATAATATCCTCCTTAATTGCAAGTTGCTTGAAAATATCCCCATATGTCTCCTTGCTCCATTTGGATAATGCCACCTTCACCTTCTTCAGCTTTGTTTTTTGGAACATGAGGAATGGATCTCCCACAAAATCTGCCACCCAATTCTGCCTAACAACATCCTTAAATGACTCATACTTGGTCCATACATTTAGGAACTTGAATGGCTTCACAAACTGTGCAGCTTTCTCTCCATAACTCATCAACAATAGTGCATGATCTGATCTTGTCCTTATAAGGTGCTCCACTTCAATATATGGAAAGAGATTCTGGAAGGGTAGATTGACAAATATTCTGTCCAATCTCTTAAAGATACAATTTGCATTTGGTATCCATTCCACCAAGTGAAAGGACTTCCCTTACATCCAAGATCAAACAGTCCAGAAGAGTTCACACAAAAGGCAAAGTCTTCATATTCAGGAGAGTAAATTGGCAGGCCTCTTATCTTCCCATCTTCATGAAGAAACACATTGAAGTCTCCACCAACCACCTAAGGCAACTTCATATAACTTGCAATATAGTACAAATTATCCCACAGCTCCAATCTCTCAAGTGCTGAACATTTGGAATATACAAAAGTGAGCATAATGTGTTGGCCAATGTCCTGATGTTACATTCTAATGGTCACCTGCTGCTCAATTTCCATCACAAGTTCCCACAATATTGAGGCATCAAAGAACATCCATATCTTGCCATTGATGTTAGCCAAAGCAGCCTCCATGCCAAGTCTTCCCTATGTCATGCAAGACTTGAATAGATGTTTTCAGTGGCACATTGATTTGAAGTTGCATAGGCTGCCCAGTTCCTGAAGCACAGGCCATTGGGATTGCCTCAATTGCACTTGTATTCTTAGGTACAATGGCAGTATCAATTTGGTCATGTGACAAACTGATAGCCTCCTTCAACACCTTAGAATTTTGCTCTATGACACCCAAAGCCTCCTGCATCACCTTAAACTGTGGAACATAGACAGACCCTAGGCTAGGGTTTACTGTAGCTGGAGGTGCACGAATTACTGTTCCCATTGAATTCAGGGGCCTTGCCATCGGCTTTTGGTGGTGTGACCCAATTGTATCCCCTACGACCTCCACATTAACATGTTCAAGTTGTCCAACACCAGAAATCTCCACTGGATCACCTCTACAAGTAGCAATGACCTGCCCAGTTCCACTAGGGTTTATTGTTCCATTGGCCTTCTTCTTACTTGAAGCTTCAACATCTGATCTCCTAGTGATTTGTCACAATCCCAATTTTCCTCCGTAGGATGTCATGATGGCACCTAGTCATTACGACTAGGTAAGCCTAAAAGATTATAATAACTTGGCAGAAACAATTATCAAAACACTAAAACGAAGCTGCGTTACTAATATACTCTTCTAAAACCAAATGAAATCTCATCAATACACTCCCCAAAAATGGTGGAACTGAGTCATAAGCTCTATAGAGTAAATCTAGAATATCCAATACATCATTGTCTGAAAGAAATACAACAGGAAGTAAAATAGGAAAGGTGACTTCGAGGCCTGCGGACACCGAGCAGACATACCTTGAAGTCTCCGTAAGGCAGCTACAAATGATCTCGTATGACCGAAACAAGCAGGCATACCTAGATCTGCACAAAAATTGTGCAGAAGCGTAGTATGAGTATACCACAACGGTACCCAGTAAGTATCAAGCCGAACCTCGGTAGAGTAGTGACGAGGCCAGGTCAAGACACCTACTAGGATATAAATAAATAGTATAAAAATGTAATAAGGGTAATAAAGAAAAGCGGAGAAATAACTGATACAAACCAAGATATAACATGAACTAATACTGGAAATTAAACATGAACATAACATAAAAGAAGCAACTAAAGAGAACTACAATGATCATACACGGGCAACAACTGCTAGAACAATAAAGAATGAAACAACAAGAAATGTTCTCACCTAAACTCTTCGCAACATGAAATAAGCAGCATGAATCACAACGAGGTACTGCGTCGTGTATAATGAAATCACAACCGAGGTACCGCCTCGTATAATCAAGAATCACAACCGATATACTGTCATATTCACATTTCTCAATTTCAATCACAATCTTTCCTTATACCGCCGTGTGAGCCTTATATTAAATAGGTTTTGAAAATAGTTTTCCCGAAATAGATACACTCACTTTAGCCCACCTTATGACGCTGCATGGCTTCACGTAGTTCCCTTGCAAGCAACACGCACATAAGTCCCACCTTATAGCGTCGCATGCACATCAACTCCAAGCCTTATACCACCACATGTGCGTCAATATCACATATACAAAAACAACTCGCACCAAAAGTGCCCATATATCACAATTTGCCAACAATTCACAATATCAGTGTTTCCACAACAATAGCCACAGCTCAACCACAACGGGTACAAGAATATCAATAATAACAATGAATGTAAAATGTACAAAAAGGAAGATGTTTCAACAATAATAAGTTTGCCTCAACGTGATAATGACTTTCACAACTTCACACCAATGACTCAACAATAAGGGACAATGTATAACCATGATGTTAAATAAGAATTACTCACAATGGAAGAGATAACATGTCTCAGTGACTTCAAATAATGGAAATCAACAATGGGAGAGACAACATTAACTTCAAATAATGGTAATCAACAATGAAAGAGGTAATATGAATAATAACTTCAAGTAATGGTAATCAACGACGAAAGAGGTAACATGAACAATAACTTCAGTTAATTATAATCAACAATGGAAGAGATAACATGTAACAATAAAATACGCAACAAGTCCAACCTAAGCATGAGAGCAATTTATCAATTAGGAGGTAGAACAAGTGTTAACGAAATGATTTAAGGCATGTAAGGATAGACTAACACAAGTAAGAATAGATTGACTAGGGGAATTTAGAACCTGATATGGCACTTCAATTAAAGCATGAAAATAGTCTATGTAGCCTAAGACCGGTCAAATACCACGTACAACCCATGTAACCACTCGTCATTTTGCGTACACGAATTTCACTTAGCACAATAGAATCAAACAATACCAACCCTAAGGGGTAGTTTCCCCCATACAAAGTTGGGCAAGACACTTACCTCAACTAGGCAAAATCAACACTCGGAAATAGCTTTTCCCTTAAAATCCACCTCCACACGGCTCAAATCTAACCAAAATCAACTTAATATCATCAAACAATGCTAGGGAATTTAATTACAATAGATAAAGATAAGATCTTTACACTTTTTCAAAAACGTCAACCTATGGCCCGCCTGGTCAACCGGGTCCAATGGTAGCTTCCGTCTAGCCATGACTGCACGAGTTCATATATGTGATTAGTTTTGAAATTCGAGTAGAACTCAACTGTCAAAACAAAATTTCTTATTTTCTAAAAACTTGGCAAAGTTTCACAAATTTTCACTTTGATTCACATGATTTTGTTATTAAAATCTAAGATATGTTGATGGAATATGATTAGAAATAGATTAGAATCACTTACCCAAGGTTTTTAGGTGAAAATCCCCTCTCAAAATCTCCTCCTACCGAGTCTAGAGTTCAAAAAATGAGAGAATGAGAGATAAATCTCGACTTTCAGTCCTTATGTTCAGCTATAGTTATCGCAATTGCAATATGGGTTCGCAATTGCGTACCCGCACAATTGTGAAGATAATCTCGCAATTGCGGCACTGACAGGCATGGGAAGCTCTTCGCAAATACGAAGACAGGTTTGCAATTGCGGACCCTACTGCCCCCGCAATTGCGACAAACACCATCGCAAATGCGAACCTAGCCCAGCCTAAAATTTCTTCGCAAATGCAACCAAGGCATCACATTTGCGATACCTATTGGTTCCCTGCTATGGTTGCAAATGCGACAATGCATGGTGTTCGCAATTGCGACACCAGAGGGCACCAGACACCAGTCTTTGCAGAATTTAGTCCAATGCTCTTTGGAACATGTCCGAAACTCATCTGAGCCATCGGGGCTCCAAACCACACATCCACACAAGTCCAAAAATATCATACGAACTTGTCCGTGCAATTAAAACACAAAAATAACATCTAAAACTACGAATTGGACACTAAAATGCATGAATTTCAAAGTAAAGTTCAAAATATCATAACAGACTTATTCCAAGTCCCAAAATCAAATTACGAGATCGGCAGACAAAAGTCAACCTACGATCAAACTTTTCAACTTCAAATTGTCAAATTTTGGCAATTCAACATAAATCAACTTACAGACTTCCAAAATCAATTCCGGGCATACGACCAAGTCCGAAATCACGATACGAAGCTATCGAAGCCATAAAAATACAGTTCCAAGGTCATTTTCACAAAAGTCAAAGTTTGGTCAATATTTTCTAATTTAAACCTATAAGTCAAGAATCAAGGGTCCAAATCAACCCGAAAGCTTCCCGGAACGAATCCAACCAACCCCACAAGTCAAAATTATAAACATGCATGTGTGAAGCATAAAAAGGGGTAATGGGACATAATTACACAAAACGAACGATCAGGTTGTTATACTCCCCCTCTTAAAACAAATGTTCATCCTAGAACGTGCATAAAGACATACATGAAGTGGTGAGTAGATGAGGATAACGACTCCGCATGTCATACTAGACCTGTCTGTCCAAGATAGCCAAAGGCTACTCAATATAAGTCAATTCCTCATCCAATTGGATTGTGCTGAAGTCTAGAACATGAGACGGACCACCATAATACTTCTGGAGCATAGAGACATGAAACACCGGATGAATCGTAGATAAACTAGGTGTCAAGGAAAGCTTGTAGGCCACCTCCCCAATCCTATCAAGGATTTCAAAAGGTCTGTTATACCTAGTGCTCAATTTGCTCTTCTTCCCCGAACCTCATCACACCCTTCATGGGTGAAACCCAAAGCAAGACTCGCTCTTCAACCATGAATGCAACATCACGAACCTTCTAATCCGCATAACTCTTCTATTTAGATTGGGCTATACGAAGCCGATCCTAGATCATCTTGACCTTCTCCAAGGAATCTCGCACCAAATCTGTGCCTAATAATTTAGCCTCTCCTAGCTCAAACCACCCAACTGGAGAAAGAAACTGTCTCCCATATAGGGACTCATAAGGAGCCATCAAAATGCTCTATTAGTAGTTGTTGTTGTAGGAAAACTCCACAAGTGCCAAGAATTAATCCCAAGCACCCCCGAAATCCATAACACAAGCGCCAAGCATATCCTCAAATATCTGAATAGTACGCTTGGACTGTCCGTCCATCTGAGGGTGAAATGCTATACTCAACTCGACCTGTGTGTCTAGCTCACATTGTACAACTCTCTAGAAACACGATGTAAACTGCATACCCGGGTCAGAGATTATGGATAGTGGTAGGCCATGAAGTCGGACAATCTCGTGAATATAAACCTGAGACAGCTGCTCTGAAGAATAGGTAGTTACTACCAGAGTGAAATGAGCTGACTTGGTCAAATTGTCCAAAATCACCCATACCGCGTCAAATTTTTTCTGATGCCATGGGAGCCGAACAACGAAATCCATGGTGACGTGCTCCCATTTCCACTCGGGAATCTCAAGTCGCTGAAGCAAACCACCCGATCATTGATGCTCATAGTTCACCTGCTGACAATTTAGGCACTGAGCTACATGCTCTACTATGTCTTTCTTCAACCTCATCCACCAATAGTGCTGCCTCAAGTCCTGATACATCTTAGCGGCACCCGGATGGATGGAGTACCACGAACTATAGGCCTCCTGAAGAATTAACTCACGCAACCCATCCACATTGGGCACACATAACCGGCCCTGCATCCGTAACACACCGTCATCTCCAATAGTAACCTCCTTGGTATCGTCGTGCTGAACTGTGTCCTTGAAGACAAGAAAATGAGGGTCGTCATATTGACGCTCTCTAATACGATCATATAAAGAAGACCGAGAAACCACGCAGGCCAGAACCCGAATAGGCTCCGAAACATCCAATCTAACAAGCTCGTTGGCTAAGGCTTGAACATCCAAGGCTAATGGCCTCTCTGCTGCCGGTAGATATGCTAAACTACCCAAACTCTCTACCTTTCCACTCAAGGCATCGGATACCACATTGTCCTTCCTAGGATGATTTAGAATGGTGTTATCATAGTCCTTAAGCAACTCTAACCATCGCCACAAGTTAAGATCCTTCTGTTTGAACAGATGCTGCAGATTCCGGTGGTCGGTAAAGACCTCACAAGGAACACCATACAAATAATGCCGCCAAATCTTTAATGCATAAACAATGGTTGCCAACTCCAAGTCGTGGACCGAATAATTCTTCTCATGGGTCTTCAACTGTCTAGATATGTAGGCAACCACCCTACCGTCTTGAATCAACATCGTGCCAAGGCCAATAGACAATACATAGTATAAGACCCCGAACCCGTAGGCAACACCAATGTTGGGGTGTAGTCAAAGCAGTCTTGAGCTTTTGAAAGCTCAACTCACACTCCTCGGACCACCTGAAAGGATCACCCTTCTGGATCAATCTAGTCCTAGGTTCAGCAATAGATGAGAAGTCCTCTACAAAATGACGATAATACCCGTCCAAACCAAGAAAACTCCGGATCTCAGTAGCTGAAAACGGTCTGGGCCACCTTTGCACTGCTTCAATCTTCTTCGGATCTACCTTGATCCCCTCACTCGATACGACATGGCCCAAAAACGCCACCGAATAAAGCTAGAATTCACACTTTGAGAATTTTGCATACAACTTCTTCTCTCTCAAGGTTTAGAGCGCCACCCTCAAGTGCTGCTCATGATCTTCCCGACTGGGGGAGTACACCAAGAAGTCATCAAAAACACAATGATGAATGAATCAAAATATGGCTGGAATACACTGTTCATTAGGTGCATAAATGCTACTGGGGCGTTGGCCAACCCAAATGACATCACAAGAAACTCGTAGTGACCATACCAAGTCCTAAAGGCAGTCTTCGGAATATCTAGATCCCGAATCTTCAGTTGATGATAACCTGATCACAAGTCCATCTTTGAGAACACTCTGACACCCTGTAGCTGATCAAATAAGTCATCAATGCGTGGCAATGGATACCTGTTCTTCACCACGACCTTGTTCAACTTTAATCGTGGTAAACCTGGCATAGCCAGTGTCATAGTCTTGGCATGACAATCTAGAATAGCATGATAGGGCGAAAACCAGTTCATGCCCAAGATAACATCAAAGTCACCATATTAAGTAACAATAGATCTACTCTGGTCTCAAAACCATCAATAACAACTAAACATGACTGATACACATAGTCCAATATAATAGAATCTCCCACTGGCGTGGACACATAAATAGGAGAACTCAAAGAATCACGAGATATATCCAAATGTGGAGCAAAGTAAGGTGGCACGTATGAATAAGTGGATTTCGGATCAAATAAGGCCGATGCATCTCTATGGTAAATCGGAACCATACCTGTGATGACTAAGTTTGAAGAAACTGCCTCCATCCTACCCGAAAAAGCATAGAATCTAGCCTGGCCTCCCCCTCTAGGGCGACCTCTACCCGCCCGTCCCCCACCCCTAGCTGGCTGTGCAGTGGAGCGACAACTGGAACAACAACTATGGCCTGGGAAGTCTGTGGACCTGACTGAATCCGTAGAGCCTGAGTAGCTTGAGGTGGTGCACCCCTCCTGAGTCCGGGGAAGTCTCTAACCATCTGGCGGGTATCACCACGCTAAAAGAAAGCTCTCGATAGGCATAGCAGCTGGGACTGGCTCGAGCCTGGTCGGCTGGATTGACCGTTGAAGGCACCCCGTGTAGGAGGAGCACTAGAAAGTGGAGCAAAGTGTGCAACCTGAGATCTTGGAATAACGGGAGCACCACTAGAAGCTGGAAGTGCTGAGTGAACTGGATGACTCACATAGCCTCTACCATGTCGGGCTGTAGCTATAGCGTGACCACCACTAAATCCTCCCGTACCTTGAGGCCTCTTGGCCTCCATATGATCTCTCTCACGGCCCCGCATACCCCCTAACTCTGGGTAATCTCTACCACCTGCTGATATGGGGCATCTGTCTCAAACTCTATAGTCATGCTGAATCTAATACCATAGTTGAGCCCCTCGATAAATTGACGGACTCGCCCTCTGACTGTAGAAACCAAGGATGGTGCATGTCTGGACAAATCACTAGATCGGACAACATACTTCAACACTGTCATAGTACCCTGGCAAAGCTGCTCAAACTCCGTGCCATGCATCTTGAAGGGTCTGAGGGACAAACTCTCTCAAGAATAACACTGAAAATAGAGTCCATATAAGCGAAGATGCCTCTGCTGGGCTACCCTCCTCGTACAGTCACCACTGCTGATATGCCGCTCTAGATAGCTAGAAAGTAGTGAAAGCAACCCCACTCATATCCACAATACCCATAGTGCGGATAATACGGTGGCACTCCTCAAGAAAACCATGTGCATCCTCAGAAGCTAAACCACTGAAGTAGGAGGGTGATACTTCTTGATCCTCTTGAGCCTAAGCTGCTCCTCCTCAGATGCTACTTCCCTAACCATTGGCTGAACCGGAGTAATAGGCTGTACCGATATAACCTCTAGGACCTGATCAACCAGGACCTATTGCTCTGGGGTACGGGCCACGGGAGTCTATGCTGCTCTCGCAGTTTGAGATATGGCTGGTGTAAGTGGAATCAACCCTGCCTGAGTAAGGTACTGAACATGCTCAAGAACTGTGCAAGGGTCTCTTGAAGTGCTGTGATGGAAACAGGCACCTTGGGTGCTTGTCCCCCAACTAGAGCTACTGGTGGCTCCTCTATCGCAACTTAGGCAGGTGCTCTGACTGCACCACATGCCCCTCCTCGGCCTCTACTCCTGCCCTGGCCTCTCGCGGTTCTATCAGGGGGCGCGGGTGTCTAATCATCGGATCCAGCAGTGTGTGTCCTCACCATCTATGAGAGAATATAAAGTCAAAGATTCAGTTTTGAAGTCAACCAATTTCCTAACAATCCTGTAGCCTCTCGAAGATAAGTACAGATGTCTCAGTACCGATTCGCAAGACTCTACTAACATGCTTATGACTCGTACCACCTGTGAACCCTGAGCTTTGATACCAACTTGTCACAACCCCAATTTCCCTCCGTAGGATATCGTTATGGCACCTAGTCTTTACGACTAGGCAAGCCTAACAAATAATAATAACTTGGAAGAAACAACTATCATAACATTAAACAAAGCTCAATAACTGATATACTCTTCCGAAACCAAACAAAATCTCATCAATACACTCCCCATAATCGGTGAAACTGAGTCATAAGCTCTATAGTGTAAACCTAGAATATCTAATATATCACTGTCTAAAAGAAATACAACAAGAAGTAAAATAGGGAAGGTGACTCCGAGGACTGCGGACGCCGAGCAGGCATACCTTGAAGTGTCCGTAAGGCAGCTACAAATGATCCCTAACGACCAGCACGAGCAGACGTGCCTGGATCTGCACAAAAATTATGTAGAAGCGCAGTATGAGTATACCACAACCTTATCTAGTAAGTATCAAGCCTAACCTCGGTAGAGTAGTGACGAGGTCAGGTCAAGATACCTACTAGGATAGATATAAACAATATGAAAATGTAATAAGGTTAATAAAGAAAAGCGGAGAAATAACTGATACGAACCAAGATAATAACATGAACTAACACCAGAAATTAAATATGGAAATAGCATAAAAGTAGCAACTAAAGAGAACTACAATGATCATACACGGGCAACAACTACTAGAACAATAAAGAATGAAAGGACAATAAATGTTCTCACCAAAACTCTTTGCAACAAGAAATAAATAGCAAGAATCACAATGAGGTACCGCCACGTGTATAATAAAATCACAACTGAGGTACCCCCTCATATTCTCATTTCTCAATTTCAATCACAATACTTCCTTATACTGCGGCGTGAGCCTTACATTTGAAATAGGTTTTGAAAATAGTTTTCTCGAAATAGCTACACGTGCTTTAGCCCACCTTATGACGCCGCGTGGCTTCACATAGTCCCCCTACAAGCAACATGCATATAAGTCCTACCTTATACCACTGCATGCACATCATACCCAAGCCTTATATCGCCGCATGCATGTCAATGTCACATTACAATAAAAACTCGTATCGTAAGTGCCTATATATCACAATTTTCCAACAATTCACAATATCACCGTTTCCACACAATAGCCCACGGCTCCACCACAATGGGTACAAGAATACCAGCAACAACAATTAATATAAAATGTTCAAAAAGGAAGATGTTTCAACAACAATAATTTCGCTTCAACGTGATAACGGCTTTCACAACTTCACACCAATAACTCAACAATGAAGGACAACCTATAACCACGACGTTAAATAGGAGTAACTCACAATGGAAGAGATAACATGTAGCAATGTCTTCAAATACTAGAAATCAACAATGGGTGAGATAACGTGAACAATAACTTCAAATAATGGTACTCAACAATGAAAGAGGTAACACGAACAATAACTTCAAATAATAGTGATCAACAACGAAAGAGGTAACATGAACAATAACTTCAATTAATGATAATCGACAATGAAAGAGATAGCATGTTACAATAAAACAGGCAACAACTCAAACCAAAGCATGAGAGCAATTTATCAATTAGGAGGTACAACAAGTGTTAACGAAATCATTTAAGGCATGTAATAATACACAAACATAAGTAAGAATAGATTGACTAGGGAAATATTGAACATGATATGGCACTTCAATTAAAGCATGAAAATAGTCTAAGTAGCCTAAAACCGGTCAAATACCACATACAACCCGTGTACCCACTCGTCACCTCGCGTACATGATTTCACTTAGCACAATTGAATCAAACAATACCAATCCTAAGGGGTAGTTTCCCCCACACAAAGTTAGGCAAGACACTTACCTTAACTAGGCCAAATCAACACACGAAAATAGCTTTTTTCTTAAAATTCGCCTCCACAAATCTAACCAAAATCAACTTAATATCATCAAACAGTGCTAGGAAATTTAACTGCAATAGATAAAGCTAAGATTTTTATATTTTTCCCAAAAAGTCAACAAATGTCAACCCCGGGCCCACCCGGTCAAAACTTGGGTCCAACGGTAGATTCCCTCTACCGATGACCCCATGAATTCATATATGTGATTTAATTCAAAATCTGTGTCCAAATCGACTCTCAAAACTAAATTTCTTATTTTTCAAAAACTTGACAAAGTTTCACAAATTTTCACTTTGATTCACATGATTTTGATGTTAAAATCCAAGATATGTTGATGGAATATGATTACAAATAGATTAGAAGCACTTACCCAAGGTTTTTAGGTTAAAATCCCCTCTTCAAATCGCCTCTTACCGAGTCTAGGGTTCAAAAAATGAGGGAATGATAGATAAATCCTGACTTTCAACCCTTATGTTCAGCTGCAGTTATCGCAATATCGATATGGGTTTGCAATTACGAAGCCTCGCAATTGTGATGATAATATCGCAATTGTGGCACTGATAGTCATGGGAAGCTCTGGGTTTGCAATTGCGAACCCTGCTGCCTTCGCAATTGCGGCAAACACCATGGCAAATGCAAACCTAGCCCAGCCCAGAATTTCATCTCAAATGCGACCAAAGAATCGCATTTGCGATGCCTTTAGGTTCCCTGCTATGGTCGCAAATGCGACACCAGAGGGCAGCAGACACTAGTCTTTGTAGAATTAAGTCCAACATACTCCGGAACATGTCCGAAACTCATCCGAGCCCTCGAGGCTCCAAACCAAACATTCACACAAGTCCAAAAATATCATATGAACTCTTTCACACGATCAAAATACCAAAATAACATTTAAAACTATGAATCAACACTAAAACGCATGAATTTCAAAGTAAAGTTTAAGAATTTCTTAAATTACAACTAAATGTCCGAATCCTATCAAATCAACTCTTAACAACACCAAATTTTGCAGACAAGTTCTAAATATCATAACGGACTTATTCCAAGTCCCAAAATCAAATTCGAGATCGATAGCTAAAAGTCAACCTACGGTTAAACTTTTCAACTTCAAATGGCCAAATTTCGGCAATTCAACACAAATCAACCTACGGACTTCCAAAATCAATTTTGCGTATACGCCCAAGTCCGAAATCACGATACGAAGCTATTGGTGCCACATATACACAATTCCGGAATCGTTTTTATAAAAGTCAAAGTTTGGTCAAGATTTTCGAATTTAAACCTGTAAGTCAAGAATCAAGGGTCCAAATCAACCCGAAAGCATTCCAGGACGAAACCAACCAACCTCGCAAGTCATAAAATCATAAAAACGCATATGTGAAGCATAAAAAGGGATAATAGGGAGTAATTACACAAAGCGCCCGACTGGGTCGTTTGATGATTTCAGCCTCTTCTAGTGATCTTTTATCAACTCCAACTGGTTGCATGGACTGTTGCTTCTTAGCTCCTTGATTATCCTTAACCCTTGTTTTTTTGGAAACGAGTGTTTATTGTACTATTAGGGTTGAGTGTGTCTGCATGTTTTTCCTATGTGTTGCTCCTTTGATCTTTGGTCCTAGCACTTGAATTAGCACCATAAATATCCTCCATAAGTTCCACCTCATGACTCCACAAAATATTACCATTTTTTGTTTATCCAGTATGATTTATTTCCATTGAAGACTCTTCCATCATTTGTGAGGGAACATCATGACATGATTGGTTCATGGTCACATTTAAGACCTCTCTAGGAGCCCCAAACCTTCTTTGAACCTAATCAACTATCCTTTACTTGTGTGCATCCACCCCAACCCCTTCAGAACTAGGATTAGGATTTCCATTCTTTGCCGCTACAGTACTCCTATTTCCTCAGGACTTGAGCTGGAATTTTGAGTATTCTCCAGTTTTTGCTTCTCCTGGTCCTTCTTGGATTCATCCTCCTTGCCATTAGTGATCATCAATAATGGTTGATTATCATCGTCAACTTGCAATGCATCAAATGAATTTCTTGTCGCTACTGCCTCATCAATGTTCCCTTTACTTTGTCATTCTCTTTCTCCTTTGCATTAATAATGTAACATCTCTTATCTCTTTGATGTTTATTCTTTCTTCTTTGCATCTATTCTTGCTTTGCAGCGTTAGGAATAGGCTTCTCAACAACTTTTCACTTGTTAATACTTTGGTAGTAGCAGCTGCAGTGCCGATAACTTCTTTACCTTTGCTAATTTCATCCATACCCTCATCAAACCTCATGTGTAGCTCAGAATGTATCACCCAACAATTAGTTCATTATGTCCTTGCTTTTTACAAGTTTTACAATATTTTGGCCTGTAATCATACTTGATTTTAATCCACTTAGATTCCTCAAGTCCAGATTCATCTTCTTCCTCAACAATTTAAATTCTTTGAGGAAACTTTGGAAATAAATTCACCTCAACCTTTACCTTTGCACAACTAGGTCTAGTACCATTTTGAGTAGCTAAATCAACATATAAAGGTTTACCTACTGCACTTTTCCAATGAAAACACAAATTCATTACCAAATAAATTTGGAGGCAGTTCCGGAAAGCTAATCCAAACAATTACAATTGGTGTTTCTTCTTCAGGCTTCCACTAAGGATTACACTTCGTACACCTCATTTGGCACATATCACCTTGAGCTTTCAAATACAAAGCAAGCTTTGAAAGCAAGTGAACATAATCTTCCATGAATGATAGACTAATAAAGACATGATTGTCTTCAATAAGACCAATTGAACGAGCACCTTTAAGATCACATTGAATTGGAATCACTTTATGTAGTTCATTGATCACTAACTTTTCATTTGAGAATTTTTCAAGAACTACTAGATTCAATCCTTGTTGAATGATGGATTGCTTCATTTCTGCTTTCTTCCATCTAATTATAGCTTCACTATGGAGATATTCAACAGTTTTGATAGGAATGACGGGTATGGTTTGCATGGGAGCATTTAATGTCTCTGGTTGTAATAATTGAACGTAGTTTGAAAGTGTATTAGGGTTTGTAATGGTTGTTGGGGCTGTGGGGGTGGTGAGGATGACTGACCAGCCTCATCAAGAGGTTGGCCAATGACCGAAGAATCCATGAAAGGCTCGCGACAGTGATGCCTCCAGTCATCGCAAATTGCCTGTGCCAGAGCTTCTCACTCACGCGAGTTTTTCATACCCCTAAAGCCTTTAAGTACTCAGTTTGGAGGTTTATTTTCCCACTCCTCTTGGCTGATCCTTGGAGCTCTTCTCTAATCTCTCAAGACCCTTTACTCCTCCCATGTTCATGTTGAGTAACCTCAATTATATAATATTAAATTCCATCACTTTTACCCTAGAATTGACACAATTTACCATGAAATCATTAGATATTCAAGGAATCAATTCAAGAACACAAGAGAAAGGTTTGTAAGATTTCTTCCAAAAGGTAATTCTACACCCTTAAACTCACGCGCATGAATTAATATTGATTATATGAGTAGGAATTTGGTGTTGGAACTTATGAGATGGAGATTAAAAGTTATAAATTGTCAACCTAGGTTAATGGGTGTTGTAGAGATTATTAAATATTATAATTGAAAAAATTAATTGGTTGGGAGGCATTGTAGGTTATATTTATGCTAATTGAGATTGTTGGTGTTTAAGGGTGTTTATAGTATGATTATTGGTATAAAAGGTGGTTGATAGGTGAAGGAACACCAATGATGAAGGCAGTAGGAAATAGTGCACGCTAGGAGTTTGAAAAAATACCTAAGTGACCCAAGACATGGATTTTCTCACTAAAATTGACCTGAAAGATTATTATGTTATAGATTGACGTTGTAGAGTCGGTTGAATGTCGTAGTACTGTTAAGCAACGTAATTGAGGTATGTTTCCTGGAACTCTATTCATGGGAATGTTTTCCTCCGAACCCCCATGCCTCTTCCCAAAAGTCTTGAATATTAAGTGTCATATGTTCTATGGCAAGAGTGGTATGTTTCGTGTAATTTTTACATATCTAACATATTCTTGGTGAATTACTTTTTGTTGTTAGATTTGAATGAGTCTTTCCATGCCTACTTTTGAACACTGTATTCACAGATGCCATTTATTACATAATGAAATGATTTTTATGTCCACTAGCTTTTAGATGAAATATTTTTAATATTAATGTTTTCCACGAACTCAAAGCCGATACAATGACTTCTAATAAAAAATGAAAAAGGTCTCAAATGCTTAAGAATGTGATATGGTTAATAAGCCTAACTCTAAGAAATCGTTCCAAGGGACACAGGTGCCAACTGAAATGTAATATTTGTAAAATATTTTGGGAGCTTATTATATAACCGAGAAGGTATTGATAGAAAAGGCCAATACTAGAAAATACACTTGCCGGTGTAGAATTATACTTTTCTTAGTTGAGATAACGAATAGTATAATGAGCTGCTAGCAAACTAATGTTGATCCATACAATATTATGGTGATACGGCCTAACCGATCAGTCCGAGATCGAATGCCATACCATATACATGGTTAAATGGGTATCTCGGTAACTAATAAACTCCCGCTAAAAAATTTTGTTTCTTAAAGTTAAATTCTCTATTATTTAATGACATGAATGTGTTTATTTATTTTATTGCACCTTACTTCCCATGTCCTTCCCTTTTTATGTTATTATTCCGTTGTTTCTATGTGCGAAAGTTCATGACACATACGAGTACTAATTCCTCCTGTACTCATGTCCCTTTTGCCTGAGCAACTGTTCCTTTTAATGGACCCAGGTACGACTAGTTTGGACGGTGTTGACCCTTGTTTGGTACTCTCATATCTATTGCCACTTGATAAGTCCCATCTTATCTTCGGGGTGTTCCTTTGGTATTTCCGACTCAGTATTTTTTTGGATATAGCCAAAGTCTTGCCACCGGTATTATTTTTCCTTTCTTTTTCACGTTTTCATAGAGGCTCCATAGGTATTTTGTGGGTTAGACTATATATTTTGTTAATTATCTATTGACGTTTTATGGCATGTACCACACCTACTCTATTATGTAGTATTTTAAACTAATGGAAGATAATGCTAAAAATGTATAATCTTAAAGAGTTAAGTCATGCACTGGATTATGCATAACTAAAGGAATAACTAATCAATTCAGCCACAAGATTAAGGCACCGGGTATTGTGTCCTGCTCCCCAAGGTTTGGAGTGTGACATCAATAATCCAATATATCACTCCTAGTCAAAGATTATATAAGTGTTCACAGATTTGGAATACAGATCTGCAACTCGTCCACATTTGGAACACAGATCCGACCATGCATCCTCAATACCCCATCGTCACCAATAGTAACTTCCTTAGCATCACTGTGTTGCACCAATCAAATGCTAAAATTAAGAATGAAATTGTGGAACATAAACAAATCCAAGTTAAAAATACTTGCCCCAATCCAAATCATGAAAATCACCTGCAAAATCGCCCAAAACCGAGCTCTTTAACTCAAAATATGATATAATAAGCACAACCCTTGAAATAAGATGTCAAATAGTCCTCCAAAAGACCCTTTGCGAATGCAAGGCCAAGGACTCGAATGCGAAGCACAACCCAACCTTGACCCAACGCAAACGCGTGCAAAACATCACGATCGCAAAGCCTTACAGCTAGATGCCCCCATCCAGCCTCCCTTCTACGCGAACACGTTGACCCTAACACGATCGCAAAGGCCATCCCCCCCCCCCCC
>MCJB01051852.1:33868-128004 GCA_002018475.1 Nicotiana obtusifolia
GGGGGGGGGGGGAGGAGTAATGTCCTTCGCTATCACAGTAGGGTCAACACGTTCGCGTAGAAGGGAGGCCGGCTGGGGGCGTCCGGCTGTAAGCCTTTGCGATGTTTTACACGCGTTCGCATAAGGTTAGGGGTGTGTTGTGCTTCACGTTTGCGTCCTTAGCCTCGCGTTCGCGTAGTGATACGCTCAAATTACACTTTAATAAATAGTGTAAAGCGGTCGATGTCAAATATAATAACCCAACAAGGTTGGGGTCGAATCCCACAGGGAATAGGTGTGAAAAGGTTACTTGACTAGTGTGTTACTCGACTAAAGTCATAATTCTATCCAGTTAACCGTAACAAGAGTATGAATTGATTTTGGTTTTAGGTAAAGGCTAATTGAAATGTTGAGAATGTAAATAATTTGATTAAAGAAACCAAGGTTGTATCCCCATTAATGAAGTGTAATACTATCGGTGTTAATATGATATATTTCTAATGGAAGGTTCTTTTTGATATGCAAATGATGTCTAAGTGACTACCTAATATTTTCCAATAGTTAGGTAGTATTTTCTCTTTATGATTTTTCCAAATATAAAAGAGTTGCAATTAAGAACAATCAATTTATGCCAAATAAAATCCACTTATTCCTAAGCGATTTTATTAAACAAGGTTTAAAGCCTTGAGTCTTTGATATTTACTTCTACCAAATTTTACCCCACTTTCCCAAGCAAAGTAAGAATTTAATGGCACTTGTTAATGTTTGCAACCACCAACAATAAATGAAGAATGAGAACTAAATAAATATCAACCAACCATTATATATATATTCAATGTTAAACACCCATTAACATAACACCCATTTAGGATCCATAACCTTAGTATTTAAAGTTAGCTACTCATACTAAAATACAAAAACAAGAGAATATTAAATGCCATAAAGCTTACAACGTGAAAGATTCTTGACCGAAAAGCTTCCAAAAGAAAGGAATATCAATGCCTTGTATTGTAGCTTCAAAGTCAGACAAGATATTTCCCACAAAACCCCAATAAATCTATTTATAGAGGGCCAAAAATCGAGAATCGGACAAATCTGCCCTTTCAGGTTAAATATGCGACCGCGTTTCTGTCACATAACAGACATGCGGTCTGCATTTTTGACATGGCCATCGCAGATTGTAACCCTAGTTTCGCCTCCACCGCGACCGCATCTTGCATCGCATTTTCTTTCTTCAGTAGACTTCATGTTTGGTTGGCGGTTACTTCTGCGGCTCGCAAACAGGTTATGCGATCACAGATGAGACCGCATTTTTGATGTTGAACTTTGCCCAGAAGTCTGTTTTGATCTGCGATCTAGATGTGAAATATGCGGCTTGCATGTGGGTTTTGCGATAGCATATCCACATTTGCGATGCCTTTTTGCTCTTTTCTTGTCTTTTTATGGCTTTTTGAACTCTTTTCCATGCTCTTAGGTCCTTACACCTCATACACTGCAAAAATACTAAAATTACATAAGTACAGAGGGAAATTGCATTTAAAACAAGCTAAAATCTAAGCAATTAGTATCAAAATGTGCCGAAATTCTCCAGCACATCACGTAGGGTCTTTTAGAGAAGCTGGAAGTTTGTTCTTCGTGATGGTATGCCTGGGCAGACTATTTAACATCTCATTTCGAGGGTTTTGGTTATTATATCACATTTTGAGTTAGGGAGCTCGATTTTGGAAAATTTGAAGGGGATTTTCACGATTTGGATTGGGGTAAGTATTTTTGACTTGGACTTATTTATATCCATGATTCCATCCTTGTTTTTAGCATTTGATTGGTGCAACACGGTGATGCTAAGGAGGTTACTATTGGTGACGATGGGGTATTGAGGATGGAAGGTCTGATCTGTGTTCCAAATGTGGATGGGTTTGCGAGAGTCGATTCATGAAGAGGCACATAGTTCGCGGTATTCCATTCATATGGGTGTCACAAAGATGTACCAGGACTTGAGGCAACACTATTAGTGGTGGAGGATGAAGAAGGATATTGGTTAGTATGCTTGGTGTTTGAACTATCAGCAGGTGAAGTACGAGCACCAAAGATCGAGCGGTTTTCTTTTGAGACTTGATATTCTGAAGTGGAAATGGGAGCGTATCACTATGGATTTTATGGTTGGACTTTCACGTACCTTGAGGAGATTCGATGTAGTATAGGTCATTGTTCTGCATACTTCATTCCAGTCATGACTACCTATTCTTCAAAGCAGCTGGCTCAGATTTTCATTCGTGAGATTGTTCTCCTTCATGGTGTGCCCGTGTCTATTACTCGGATCGAGGCACTCAGTTCACATTGCATTTTTGGAGACCAGTGTAGCGAGAGTTGGGCACATAGGTTGAGCTGAGCACAATATTTCATCCCCATACAGGCGGGCAGTCCGAGCGCACTATTCAGATTTTGGAGGACATGTTACGTGCATGTGTTATTGATTTCGGGGGTTCATGGGATAAGTTTCTTCCGAGCAGAGTGGTCACATCCAAAGCACACCTCAAAAGAGGTATGAAACAGTCGTATGCAATAATAGAAACCCAACTAAGAGTCGGGGTCGAATCCACAAGGAACTAAGATGGGAGTTAGGGGTATATATTTCGAATTGAGCGATTGGATTTTCTAGATTGCACTTCCACAATAAGGATTTGTTTTCTATTTATAATTTTACTTCTAATGATTGCAAAAATAAAGAAAGAAGACTAGAGGTAATTGTTTTTACAGTTTTTCCAAATGGATAAAAAGCCTAAGGCTGTGACCATGACCTAGGTATTTGCCTAATGGGATAGAGACTTTAATGCTTGTTTTGTTGATTGTGGTCTATTATAACTATCAACTCTAAATTACCCACTCATTACCTTTCGGTCAAAGAGTGGTTTTGCCCCCTTGGCTTTCTCAAGACCAAATGGATATCACCCAAAACAGTTGATAAAAGCTCAAGTCGGGTTAATATTATCTGTAGATTGAATCCTTTAATTGGGTTAATCAATCTCTCAATTGACCCAATTCCTTGTTAGCTAATTTATCCAAGACTAAGTCTCTCTTTCTCAAGTAGAGACTAAGTCAAATAGACATGAATCAATGTTTGCAACCATTAATTCTAAAATTGAAGCATGAACTAAGCTAAATAGTCAATACCTAATCATAAACAAGCACTAAATTAGATACTCATAAGGTTTACACACTAGGGTTGGGTCACAACCCTAGTAAAAGTTTAGCTATTCATAATGGGGTTTGAAGAAAATAAGGAAGAAAAACTAATTAAAAAAGGAAGCTTAAAATGATTAAATCTATTGTAAATACACCAAAGCAAAGTAAAACTTCCTACAATAGTAAAGAAAAATGGCTAAAGCAACTTCAGAGGTTCAAACTTGACCTAATTTTTTGAAACTCGTCTATTTATACAAGGCTAAAAATCTCAAATAAAAATGCCCCTCGAGAGGTTTTACGGCCGCACAATTCCATGTGCGGTCCGCAGATTTCTTCATCTGGCAGGAGCTGGAGTTCTGCGACCACACATTTCTAAATTGCGGCCACGAGACATTCTTCTACGGCCGCATATTTCTGGACTGTGGCCGCAAGGCAACTCTTCTGCGGTCCGAAGATTTAGGACTGCGGCCACAAGGCATTCTTCTACGGCCACACAATTCTTGTACGGTCTGCAATTCACAGAGGCTCCCGGACTTGGTCTTTTGCATACTCTCTGATCTTCGACTCTTAGCCCAGCTTTGCGGCCGGACAATTCATGTTTGGTTCGCACTTTTTGCAAATGTATGCTAGATTTTTCCTCTTTATTTGTTGCCGCAGATGGAATACTGCGGTTTACAATTTATTTTGCGGCCATAAAATTCCTTCTGCGGACCGCACATTTGTGCTTCTGCGGCCTTTATTGCCTTGTGCTTCGGACTACTCCTTTTTGAGTTGGATTTCACCTCGAGAGACCAACTTCTAGCATTCCTGCAATTTGTATAATTTCATTAGTTTCGAGAATACAATTCAATGCTTTCAGACTAAAACTAAAGCTAAAAGGCGTTAATAAGCAGTCGAAATCCCCACTTATCAACTCCCCCAAACTTAAGTCTTTGCTTGTTCTCAAGAAAATAAATTAGTTCCCACCTCCAAAAGTTTAGTATCATTTCAGCGAGCTAAAGGTGAGCCATCCACATATCAGTTGGGACCAACAATTACCCACACTACTCATGTATCATCAACAAGGTGACAACTTAAACATTCATGCACATATAGTTCTAATATGACATTTGAGCTTCCAGAATTGACTTTACTCATCAAGGACTCTTGCTCTATCATGTAGGTCATGGTGGACTCCAAACTATTCCTCCTCTACTTTCCATTGCCTGGCTCACTCAAGAAATTCAGCACTCAATCCAAAGATTTCTGAAAGGTTCACTCATCTCTATCAAGAGAATGTCGCAAGTACGGCTTCAAGTACCATAGGCTTGCCCCTCATTTAGATTGCCACTAATGTAAGCTCACTCGGCTTAAAATCAAGTAGGACTTCTTTTGGGATGTAATGAAGGCTTTTGGATTAGGGTTGGATACAGTATGGGTGAGTGCTTACACATTTTCTTAAGCACTTTATTTTTCATTTCTCAGCTCACAATTTGCCAATTCTTTGAGGCACTTTCTTTTCCTTGGGGAACTAGAGAGACTTAACATCACTCTTTCTTGATCATTACATTCATTTTCTCCCTCTTTGATTTCTCCATGTTTGGGATCATTACCTCTCTTTGAATCCCTTCAACTCTTCCACTTATTCACTTTTTTTCATTTTTCTTTTTGTTCTATTCTTTTCATGCCTTTCCTTCTCATCATTCCTTTTTTCTTTTTGTGCCTTGATACCTTTTTCAAGTTCCTCATCTCTCCCCCAAACATACGTTTTTAGCCATTTATTTCACAATAGTGTTAAGGAAAGCTCAATTTCCAAGAGAGGATCACAATAAAGCAGTTAAAGTCTTGTAACATGGTTGTCAAATGAGAAGGATCGAGGCTCAAAGGAGTTGACTAGGGATAACAACATTGGTGCAATAGAAACTCAAACGGGCCGAGGAAAGCCTACAATCACTTGTCAAGCCAAACAAAACTTTAGATTTTGCCTAAAAATACATTCGGGGCAATTTCTAGACCTTTCGCACGGGTACTTGGACTAGCAACAATGCATTTCACCCCTCACCAACTAGATTGTTAAAGAGGATAGAGTCGACGGCCCACAACGACCACATTCTAGATTGAAAATCACTATGGTTCAATTAAACCACTCGATGGTTGCCAAAGTCAACACAAGAGTCACAAAGTCACTAACTAGAGCTATTTCTTTCAAAAACCTTGTTTCTAACCATAAGCATGTAGTTAAGTGTGTTGGTACCATTTGAAGCATGTTTGACTCTTTGAGCATGACTTAATTAGGTCTTTTTATTCATTACTACTACATATTATTACCTAAACACCAAAAACAGACTCATTCCCTTAAGAAGGTTGTCACGCCATCCATCATTGGGACGAGTCACCCGGTTCACTCAACAACTACCTTTGGAAAGAACCGTGACATTAAGAAAACCAAAGGCTTATTATCTACTAGAAATAAAAAGAAGCTACTAAATCAAACAAAGAAGCTACTAACTCAAACTAAGAACTAACAAAGGAACAAAAATAAAGAAGTTAATAAATAAAAACTACTAAATACACATAATGAGAGGAAAAAAAAAGAATATATACATAATAAGAAAGAAATAGAAAATAATATCAAGTTATTACAACCAAATGTCTCAGAATGTACCAAATATGATCAAAATAAACTCCATCCCCCTGAATAAAGATAAGTCTTGTCCCCAATGCTTAACAAAATAAGAGTAAAAGAGGGGAGAGAGTGAAGAAAACTCCCTATGGCTCCTTGGAAATATCTGTGCCCCTAGTAATATCACCACCCTCAGTCTCATCCAACTGAATCTCATCATCCTCAACTTAGAGTGTGACTGGGTTGGTGAACATCTGATGCACTCCCTCGGCAGTGCCGGCAGCAGAGTCTAGCTCTTCAGACTGGCTAGCTGGTGCCACCGGTGCTGATGGTGCTGCAGGATCTGGGTCTGAAGGGTGTGGGTCGATCAACTTGTCAAAGGGGATATCTCCGGCTGCAGCAAGCTTGGTCACCTGTCTATGGAGCTTGTCCACTAACTTCCTGATGGCCTGGGACTTTCTCATCTTCTTTACTTCTTTTCCCAGCTCTTCAATCACTTACCTGTGTTGTACCAAGGTAGCTATAATGGTGTTCTGCTTCTCTAGGATCTTCTTCAATGTCTCCTCCATTGTCGGGGGAAACCGAGGTGCCTGAACAGTAGATTGTGCTACAACAACACTGGATAAGTCAGACAGCTTTGCAGTTGCTGTCTGCATCCAATTGTTGAGGCTCGCCAATATCTAGGAGACTCGCAATGCAGAAAGTGGAGCAGTTGGCATGGGCATCGGCTTCAAAGCCGAAGTGGAAACTATGGCAGGAGCTACAGAAGGGGCTGTGGATGATGGTGGAGGCATAGCTGCGGCACTAAAGGAAGGCTCGGCCAAAGTGTATGGAACATCAACTGCCTCCGCAACTACAACAACTGGCTCATCAAACTAGCCTGTGGTGGTAGATGGCTGACCTTTTCTCTTCGGGTTGTTCGCATCCATAAGTGAGTACCATGAGAAAGGCTTCTTCGGCCTTACCTTTGTATCAAAATCCCTTGGTTCCACCCCTGCATCCGTGAGATACTCTGTAATGGTGTTGGGGTACGGGTAGGAAGAATCAACCTACCGGGGGATCACTGAGATATTGGTCGACATCACGGCACCCACATTGATAGGGTAACCGGCCATACTAGAGGCAACTAAGACTGCCCGAGGAATCGACATGTAAGTCTCATTTTGACTCGGGTCCAATTTGCTACAGACAAATGATTACCACCATTTTGCTTCGAAGCTCAGTGTGCTACAGCGGATAGGAACCCCAGCAGTGATCCATCGTGGTAGTGGTCCTGGTGTAGCTATAATCTCCGCTAACCAAGGACGAACTGCATCCCCAAGTGCACACTTTTCCAGATATTCTTTTGGCTCGACATCATAAAAGCCCAAGTATGTGTTCAGTGTGTGCTGATCAAATTGCACTTCGAGGTTTTGCACTTTTGTCACCTTTGTCTCCTTTTTGATATGCGCACCATTGGCGTAGAATTCCTGAACAAGGTATTCCTTAGCATCCACCACACTCTGGGTAAACCACATCCACACTTTTGCGTTCTCTAAACTGCCTCAACATGGCCGGGTTGTACCTCTATAGATCTATCCATAAGAACTGTCGCTCAAGTTTTAGCGACTTCGACGGCCACCATGTGGGGAAAGTAGTGAAAGCTGCTAGGCTGACAAATCGGTCCTCCCAGACCTCTTTCTTCTTTGTTCTTTCAATCCTAGCAGTTGTGGCATCTCCCCCTCTACCATCATCGGGTATGTCCTAAATGGGTGTATCCTGTGTAATAGGGACTGGTGCTGCTGAAGGCTCAGAAGCCTGACTAACACTTTCCGATCTCTCGAAAGTGCTGTGTGATGAGGACGGCTCGTCCCTAAGTTGAAATCTCCCTGACGGCTTGGACTGTACTACCGGTTGTTCCTGAATAGAGGCTAAGTTTCCCTCTGGTACGTCCCTAGACGGCGTTTTGAACTCGTTTCGAAGAGATCTGCACCTCTCCCTCTTCCAGCTGTTGTCTTTTTTCTGATTTCCTGCTGTTGGGCAATAGGTAAAGCTCTCTTGCCTCGTCCCCGAAAAGGTTCACCCCTCCCTTTAGAAGTGTTGCCACTGCCTCTAGATCACACCAGTCTTTATCAAGCAAAGGCAGTTGTTAGTTGCAATTTAATGTTAAGGCATACACAGGAGATAGGCAAGAATACACCAGAAAACACATTGAGGGTCATAGACACCGTATGCTTGAATGGTAAGGATCTGCGGTCCGCACAATTTTATTACGGCCGCAGATGAGGCCTTGCGGACCGCACATTTTAGCTTTGTGGCCGCAAAAGTGAAGTGCGGTCCGCACAATTTCACTTGCAGCCGCATCTCAAAAACTCAAAATATTCCAACTCTCTGATGACAGAGAATTGGCTGATGTGCGGCCGCAACACGATTTCTGCTGTTCGCACAATTAGACCTACGGCCGCACGTTTGAGTCACACAATGCAGACTCTCTGATGACAGTGAAAAGGCTGTTTTGTGGCTGCAATGGAAATTCTGCGGTCCGCACAATTTTCTTGCGGCCGTAGACCCATTCTTTACTAAAGCTGCTCTAAAATCAACTTTTGCGGACCACACAATTTCAGGTGCAGCCACAAAATTCAAAATATACGAACGGTTCAGTATTTCAATCTAGGGTTTGCAATTTTTTGTGCAAATTTTGACATGGTAACAGCATAAAGGCATGAAAATACATTAACCCAGTCCCCATAGGACATGTACTAGTTAACCACATGAATGCACAATTGAATTCTATTCACAAATGGCCTCAAAGTAATTAAAAAGCTACAAATTAAACTAAAAAATAAAAACTTCTAACAAGGAATTTAAGCATACCATATGTGAATGAGTGCAAGAGATGAGTGATTGCAATTGTTGGGCGTGTGGGAGGATGATCACCAAGAAATTTCACTATAGTGCAAGTTTTGTGCTCAGAGAGGGAAAAGTGTAACCGTCGCCCAGGCCCTCTATTTGTATTATTAATTTTTTAAGGGAATGAGGAGCAAGTGCAGCCGCACAATTCAGTTTCGGTCTACACTCTGTTACCTGGTGAGCTTAAGATGGTGCCTTATCTGCAGTCCGCAGAATTTTGCGTGCGGCTACAGATTCCTTGTTGCGGCCGCAGATGTCCTGTTGCAACCGCAGATTGGCCATTTTGCAACCCTCAAGTTAGCGGCTACATCCCAATCAAGATTCAACTTCTTTAGAGCCACATAGCCTTGTGCTCAAGTTCCACTGGAAGATAACAAGCTTTTCTGAACACCAACCGGTACCGCGACATTCCGATAGGTGTTTTGTAAGCCGTCCGATAAGCCCATAATGTACCATCAAGCTTCTTGGACCAATCTGTCCAATTAGCATTCACTGTTTTGGACAAAATACTCTTTATCTCCCGATTGGAGACTTCCACTTGACCGCTAGCTTGTGGATGATAGGGAGTTGTGATTTTATGAGTAACACCATACTTGATAAGTAGAGGTGTCGAAAGCCTTGTTGCAAAAATGTGACCCCCCATCGCTTATAAAAGCCCGCGGAGTACCAAACCTTGTGAAAATATTCTTCTTCAATAATTCCACCACACTTCTCGCTTAATTGTTAGGTAGAGCAATGGCCTCCACCCATTTGGACACATAATCCACCGCGACCAAGATGTAGGTGTTTCCACAAGAACTCAGAAAATGACCCATGAAGTCAATACCCCACACATCAAAAATATCAATCTCCCAAATAGTGGTGAGGGGCATTTCATTTTTCTTTGAGATTCCACCGGCTCATTGACATTCATCACATATTTTCACTAGCTCACTAGCTTCCTTGTAGAGTGGGCCAATAGAACCCGCAGCTTAGCACTTTGGCCGCCGTTCTTGCTCTACCATGGTGACCACCATATGGTGAAGAATGAAAAGCTCCAAGAATTTCACCTTGTTCTTCTTCTAGTACACATCTCCTAATCACCCGAGCCGTACAAATCCAGAAAAAGTATGGTTCATCCCAATAATGATCTTGACAATCTCGTTTGAGCTTCTTCCTTTATGTTTGAAGAGAACTCATCCGGGATGATTCCACATACAAGGAAATTTGCTAGATCCGCGAACCATGGCACCTCTTTCACTGAAATAGCCAAGAGTTGCTCATCGGAGAAGGAATCATTGATTTCAAGGCCATCATGCGGCCTCCCCTCCTCTACCAAACGAGACAAGTGGTCCACATCTTGGTTTTCACTCCCTTTTCTATCTTGGATGTCAATATCAAACTCTTGCAACAAAAGCACCCATCTCATCAACCGAGCTTTGGAATCTTTCTTGCTCATAAGATAATGAAGTGCCGCATGGTCCGTGTGGACAAAAACTTTTGCACCCATCAAGTATGGGCGGAACTTCTCAATTACAAACACAATGGCAAGGAGTTCTTTCTCTGTAACGGTATAGTTGACTTAGGTACCATTCATGGTCTTAATAGCATAGTACACCGGATGAAAAATCGTGATGTGTTGCCCCAAAACAGCCCCAACTGCTACGTCACAAGCATCACACGAGTTCAAAAGGGACACTCCAATTTGGAGCGATGATGATGGGAGTAGTTGTCAACTTGAACTTTAACAATTCAAAGACTCTCATGCAATCATCATTGAAGCTAAACTTAGCATCTTTCTCAAGAAGCTTGCATAACGGGTTTACCACCTTAGAGAAATCTTTGATAAATGCCGGTAAAACCTCGCGTGGCCTAAGAAACTCTGCACACCCTTCACCGAAGTTGGAGGTGGAAGTTTATAAATTACCATAATCTTTGCCTTGTCAACTTCAATTCCATTCTTTGATATTTTGTGGCCAAGGATAATGCCTTCCTCGACCATGAAATGACACTTCTCTCAATTGAGCACCAAATTTGTTTCTTCACATCTTGCCAACACTTTATCTAAATTTGCAAGATAATCATCAAAAGAATCTCCAACCACCGAGAAGTCATCCATAAAAACTTCAAGTTAATCCTCCACCATGTCCATGAAGATAGCCATCATACACCTTTGAAAAGTTGTCGGTGCATTGCACAAACCAAATGGCATTTGCTTGAAGGCGAAAGTACCGTAGGGACATATAAAGGTTGTTTTCTCCTGATCCTCCGGAGCAATAAGGATTTGGTTGTAGTCCGAATACCCATCAAGAAAGCAATGGAAAGTACGGCCGTCCAATCTATTAAGCATTTGATCTAAGAAAGGAAGTGGGAAATGATCCTTCCTAGTGACTTTGTTGAGCTTGCGGTAGTCCATACACACTCTTCAACTGGTCACCGTTCTTCTACGAATCAACTCATTCTTGTCATTGGTGACCACTGTCATGCCCCCCCTTCTTTGGGACACATTGAACCGGAGAAGTCCACGAACTATTGGAAATGGGGTATACAACCCCGGCATCCAACCAATTGATAATCTCTTTTTCGACAACTTCTTGCATAGCCTAATTGAGTCTCCGTTGATGTTCAATAGATGGTTTGGTGCCTTCCTCCAAGTTGATTTTGTGCATGCAAAATGGGGGGCTTATCCCTCGAATATCCGCCAATGTCCACCCAATAGCCTTCTTCCTCTTATATAGCACCACCAATGTAGAATCTACCTGCACGTTAGTCAAACAAGAGGAAAGAATAATCAGTAAAGTAAAACAATGGCCAAGAATTCATACTGAAGATGTGGAGGCAGTGGATTCAACTCCAAGATAGGAGGCTCTTCAATGGAAGCTTTGTGGGAGGAGTTATCCCATTTTCAAGATCCAAAGATAGTTTCTGGGGTGCATAATTGTACGACCCCATTCCTTGCAAGGAGTTCACACATTCCATGAAGTCATCCATCTCGTAATCATCAAAGTTGAGCAAGACGGCCTCCAACATATCACCAACATTGATTGTGGCACTTGTAGCACACCTCGTTGCTATTTGGTTGCCCCGTGGACTTACACATGGAACACCACTTTTTCATCACCCACATGGAAGGTGAGTTCTCTGGCTTCAACATCACAAAGAGCCTTCCCTGTAGCAAGGAAAGGTCTTTCAAAAATAATCGGCACCTCATAATCAACTTCACAATCTAGAATGACAAAATCCACTAGAAGAATAAATTTTATCAACACGAGCCAAGACATCTTCAATCACTCCCAAAGGTCTCTTCATGGTACGACTGGCCATTTGAAATCTCATAGAGGTAGGTCTTGGTTGCCCAATTCCCAAAGTCTTGAAAACCAAATAGGGCATCAAATTGATGCTTGCCCCAATATCACAAAGAGCTTTAGCAAACTCGGCACTTTCAATTGTACAAGGAATCGTGAAAGCATCGGGAAGAAGGGTATGATGTTGCCTATATGGTTGGTGAGAAGGTTCTACTCAAAGTTTTGCTCATGAAGGGTATGATGAGGTTCGAGAAGAAGAGCAAGTTGAGCCCTAGATAAATTGGTCTTCTTGAGGTGCTTGAGAGCGTTGGAGAGGTGGCCTATAGACTTGCCTTACAACCTAGTCTATTGGGGGTTCACCTAGTGTTTCATGTTTTCATGCTCCAAAAGTTTGGACTTCAGCACGGTGCATTTAGAAGAGGATTTGAGTTATGGTGTGGAGCCGTTAGCCATTTTGGATCGGCAGGTTCGAAAGTAGAGGTTGAAGAATATTGAATCGGTGAAGGTTCATTAGAGAGGTCAGCCGGTCAAGGAGGCTACTTGTGAGATGGAGCAGGAGATGCAGAGCAGAAATTCCTACCATTTTGAGACCCCAGGTATGATTACCGACCCGTTCGAGGATGAACATTTGTTTAAGAGCGGGAGAATGTAACGACTCGACCGGTTATTTTGAGTCTTTTAGCCATGTTTCCCCTATTTGATGCTTTACTTATCTATATATGTGGTTACGTGACTTGACAGGATGGATGGTATGGTTTCGGGGAGGTTTTGGAGTGAATTGGGACACTTAGTCCCAAGGTTAGAACCTTAAATTATAAGAGCTAGCTGGAGTTTGACTTTTGTGTAGATAACTCCAGAATGGTGTTTTGATAATTCTAATAGATTCGTATGGTGATTTTGGACTTAGGTGTATGTCCGTATTTGGATTTGGAGGTTCCTAGGTCGTTTTGGCTTGAATTGGCAAAAGCTGGTAAGTTGAAGGTCTGGAAGGTTGATATTTTCGACCAGGAGTTTACTTTGATGGTATCTGGTTCGGATTTTAGTTCTGGGAGTTTTAATAGGTCTGTTTTGTCATTTAGGACTTGCATACAAAACTTGAGGTTATTCTGACTTGTTCGGTGTAAGTTTTGAATTCAAAATTTTGGTTTCGTTCCTTACGCTTGAATTGAGATGTGATTCGTGGTTTTGATTTTTTTTGGTGTGATTTGTGGCTTTGAGTAGGTTTGTTATATTTTGGGATTGGTTGGTGTGATTGGACGGGGTCCCAGGGGCCTCGGGTGTGTTTCGGATGGGTTTGGGACCATTTCTCTATGTTTTGACATTGCTAATTTATGATGTCTGGTTTCCTTCTTCGCAATCGCGGAAGAGTAGTCACGATCGCGTAGGATATTTTTTATGGCAGGAGGGTAGTTCTTCGTGTTCGCGATGCTTTTGGGGGGTAGTGGCCTTCACGATCGCGTTAGGGTCAACGCATTCGTGTAAAAGGGAGGTCGGCTGGGGGCGTCTGGCTGTAAGCCATCGCAATATTTTGCCCACGATCGCGTAGTATTAGAGGTGTATTGTGATTCGCGTTCACGTCCTTGGCCTCGCATTCGCGTACGATCTTACGGAGGAGACGAAAGTTTGTTCTTCGCGATCGCGAGGATGGTCCCATGATTGTGAAAGGTATGCCTCGGCAGACTATTTAACATCTCATTTCGAGGGTTTTGGTTATTATATTACATTTTAAGTTAGAGAGTTCAGTTTTTGGGGATTTTGGACGAAATTTTCATGATTTGGATTGGGCTACATATTTTGACTCGAATTTCTTTATATTCCATGATTTCATCCTTGTTTTTAGCATTCTATTGGTGATATTAAGTGAAGAAATTGGGGATTTTAGTAAAAAAAAACTTTTCTGAATGAAATTTAATAATTTGAAGGTCGATTTGAAATCGAAATTGGATGAAATTGGTATGTTTGGACTCGTATTTGAATGGATGTTCGGAATTTGTGACTTTTATTGGTTCCAGGGTGTATGCCCGGGGTTTACTTTTTGATTTTGATAAAGATCGTAACTTTATTGTGTGCGGTTATTTTTTACAATATTATTTGATGATATTAAGTTTTTTTTTACTAGATTCGAGTCGTTCAGAGGTGATTCGCGTGGGAAGGTATTTTTGGAGTACTGATTCGCGTGTTTTGAGGTAAGTAACATATCTAGGTAATTATCCCTGAGATTTATGTTATGTGAGATGTGTTTGGGTTCCCCACGTGCTACATGGCTGACGTGTGTGTGTGCACCAGAGTATTCATGATTTGGGTTGACTATAAACTATTACCGGGTGTTTTCTTTACTTGTATGATTATTTGAACAATGATTCATGTTAGAAATCATATCCAGGCTATGTGCTTATTTGTTTGAGACATGACAGTGTTATTCTTATTGTTCTGAGCTGTTTGTCTTAATAGTACATATACTCTTCAGTCATGATGCTATATCCGTGTATGATATCTCCGTCTCAGTGATTTCTTAATTTGATTTCTCACATATTGTTAATGCTTCATATGTATAACACTGTTGATTTGAATACTGTGAGATGTGGTTAACTGAGAATTGAGCGGTTTATGACTGAGCTTGTGGCCATAGAGCCGATGTGGTATTGAGTTTTAAGGTAATGTGTATGCCAGGCCCATATTGGGCTATTTAGTATTGATTAGTGGTGACGCGTACACCAGGCCCCACTATTAGGCTATGTGATATCGATTAGCGCTTGGTCCAAGATTCGCCCCTCTGAAGTCTGAAACTATAGTGAGCACAGACACAGTGATATATACGTGCTTCGGTGAGGGGCATTTATGCTAAGCACCCGTACAGTGCTGAGTGTAGTTGTGTGTGATGGTGAAGGGCCTTGTAACAGGCATCGTGAGCGTGCTAAGTGTGGTTATTCATGATGGTTTCACTATGATGATATGGACTTGACATGTATATTTGATATGTAGGCATAGGGATATACTTTCCTCATGTTAGCTGGTAAGGGATATGTCTTATCTGTGTTGGGATTTGACTGTTGTGCTTTGAAATCATGTCTAATTCCTGTAATTTGTGAACGAGCCGAACCTGACATCATTAAGTTACTTATTTTTATGTTTCCCTTATGTCGGAGTGGAAACTGATTATTGATGTTGGTCAACTGTTTCTTCTGAGCTCATCATTGCTTTCAGCCCAAGGTTAGGTTTGTTACTTATTGAGTACATAGGGTCAGTTGTATTCATACTACACTATGCACTTCGTGTGCAGATCCAAGTACTTCTGGATGTGGTAATTACTAGAGTTTTGTTGGTATCATCTTTTAGAAGACTACGAGGTAGCTTTTATGTCGTCCGTAGACCTCAAAGTTCTCTTTCATTTATTTTTATTATTATTGTTCTATTGTTCTGACAATGTTATTGAAGATTTGGCCTTCTATTTTGATATTCAATAGTGCTCGTGTACTCGTTGATATTAGATTCTTGGGATGGGTGTAGTAGTGTTACTACTGTTCTTCTCATATATTTCATGATAGTTATGTTGTTGAGATTATCGCTTTCTATTTATTTAGTTTTTTGTTATTGTGAATATGTTGGCTTGCCTAAAAGGTAGTGTTAGGTGCACGGCTCCGGCGAGAGTTGGGTCGTTACAACATTTAACATGCTATCCTATACCTCTATTATTATTTGACTATTTGATTGTCAAGATGGATTTGTCTGTTCTTAGTTGATATCCCATGTTTTGTTGAGTTGATGGTAATGCATTCGGATTGATGTAAAAAAAAGAGTTAGCATCATGCATTGATGTGTTGGATTCATGTAAAGGTCTCATAATCATGATATTTGAAAAATAATACGTAATTGGATCATTTTTATGTACATACTTTACGTTCATGTAGGAGTATTTGAGAAAACACTCTACTTGGTGCATGTCCCTTTGTGTGCAGAGTTGGTGCAAGTGGTATTTGCTTGATCTGTTTAATTGGCAAGCTTGTTTATTACCCTACCCTAGTCGTACACCTTTATTACTAATATCTATTATTCTATGACTGTCTTTCTGGATATTTCTTTGTATTACACATGTTATTGAGTTGCACATGTATTCAAAGTGAGTATTTTTTACTTAAAAACCGTGTCACTACTTTTCTGAGATTTGTCAAGATATTTACAATATACATGGGGTAGATGGTACTCATACTACACTTTTGCACCTTGCGTACAGATTTTGGAGCTGAGTAGCTACGGAAGACAGAGCCTAGCATTAATGACATACCAGCATTCAAGACTCATGCTACCTCTTGTTTATGGTAGTTTAGGACTTCATTTATGTTTATATGCACTCCAAACAGATGTTGTATTTATTCTTCATACCAGCCTTGTAAATCTAAATCATAGTGGCTCATAACTTGTACTACCAGTCCTTGGGAAAGTTGTACTAAATTCTTTTGCAGTTGTACTTGTTATTATAGATGATTTCTCACTATAGTTATAATTTATAATATTTGGCTTACCTAGTAGATTAGGTTAGGTGCCATCACGATTTAGTTGGATTTTGGGTCGTGACATTGGGATAAGTGACTGTAACCTAATTTTATGATTATATCATTAATCTATCTTTAATTTTATCTTAGAGGCAAGAAATTAAGAGGTGAAAATGGAGTTTAAGACGAAACATTAAGAAAGTGATTTTTAAAGATTGGAACATCGATTTGGACTTAATAAAGAATCGCATCATATATTTGAACTCAAGAAGTTATGGGTCAATGAATTTGACTTTTGTTTAGGAATTGACCATGTGGGCCAGGGATTGAATTTTGTTGATTTTGATATAGGCCTATACTTTGCTTATGAAATTGAGTCATATGACTTGGATTGACGTTGTCGAGAATTCTTTGGACTCATTTGACGAATTTATAGCAAGAAAGGTCGGATGTTGAAGAATAGAGCTATCCTGGAGCCAAGGCAAGTTGAGACTTTGACTTTAATGTGGAAACTTTTCCCAACCCGTCTTGTTGGCCACGTGCTATATATTTGGAGGTAATATATATGCGAGGTGACGAGCGTATATGCGAATGCCGAAGTTAATCCATGCTTGGGTAGCTTGTTAAGCCTTGTTATGCCTTGTTTGTTACATATCATATTTGTTACATGCTATACCTGTTATATAATTACTTGAGCATCTTATTTATAGTGGTATAATGTTATAGCCATTATTCACATGCTAGTTTAACATTATAGATTTATTTTCATGTTTTATATAATAAAACTGTTTAAGCGTACATTGTTTCTTATTTGTACTTTTTAAGCATATATATCTAAGTGTCATTGCTTAGCTTGAGATTGGTTGGATACATTGAGCTGTTAGGGCGTGTGGACTCAACACTCCTATTGAGGTATCAGTTAAGGGCATATTATACAGAAGGTTGTGTGGATTTACATTCTTGTTGCACGTGAATTTGGATCCATTCCTCTAGAGTTACACAATCACCCATCTTGCCTTTGGTTGTGTGTGCGTAGATTTATGAGAAACCGACGAATTTCTAGTTTGATTATCTTATCAGTTAATGAGTTTGGGTATATAGATAAAAATCTTATTTTGTTTAAGTAATGCTTTATGAATATTCATATACTTTTACATGATTTTTTTATGCATATCCTCTTTATATACTTATAATGCATTCTTACGCATGTATAGAAGTTGTTAGCAGGTTGTGAACACTTGAAAAATGTCAAGTTGATATAAAGGTTGAGTCTCTACCATACATCCTTGATATTAGGCTCTTGTTGATGCATTTCATATGAATACTACTTGAAGCATATTTTTGTATATACAATTTGGGTGCATTGATACATGCATGAGATGTACTTAGTCGAGATAGGGTGCATCATCTTATATGTTATATTTGTGCATATTGTTATATACTTTGACTATGATTAGCTTGATATGCTACTTATGTGCTTTTTTTTTTGTTGCTATGTATATGAACTACACAAGTTTGTTAAAGTGAGTACCTTTTTTATTAAACCTCGCCACTATTTTGTCGGAAAAAAGTCAAGAATACTTACCGAGTATTGGGGTCGGTGTACTCATATTACACTTTTGCACTTTGTGTGCAAATATTAGAGTTGAGCTGTTATGGAGCTTGAGAGGAAGCATTGAGGATATATTAGCATTCTAATTTGTAGCTATCATTATTCATGGTAGTATATGACGTTGTATTTATGTTTTGTACATTTTAAGCAGATAACGCATTTTCTTTATATCAATATTATATTTTATATCTTAGTTGTTCATGGCTTGTGACACTAGTTATCGGGGTAGTGTATATTTAGTTTTAGCATTTTGCCTTTATTATTTACAAGATGATCTTCAGTTTGTGTTGTATTTGTGTTGGTTGGTTTGCCTAGAAGATTGAGTTAGGTATCCTCACAACTTGGTGGAATTTGAACCGTGACAGTCGTTAACATCACTAGAGCCACTAAAATTCATAATTTTTAATACCTATCTATTATTGATCATCTTCTTAATTTTTCAACCACAACCATCATTGGCTACCTTTAGGGATCATTAATTATAGTCCTCAAATCACTAATTACCTTGTATTTCATAAATTTACATCATAATCAAAGTAGAAGTGGTGAAATTATCTCAATTATTAGTCTAAACATTGAAATCTCAACTTTGAAGAAATTTTGGACGTTCTTTAGACTTTGAAAGAATTTATGGATTCTAAAGATTAAATGATGTTAATATTAGTGTTTATGAGTTGTAATTTACTAAAACTACCTTAAAACATACCTGTTTAAGCTTTGGTTCGAAATCCCCTTCAAAAGTTTAAACCCTACCTCCCAATTTTTTTTCTTTCTCTTTCCCCGCAACCCTTTTATATTTATAGGTGTGGAGCCCTGGAGCCTTATTCCCCATGTATGTTTATTGAATGTCTCCAATACTAACTTTATCAACCTTCCTTGTGGTGCATGCCCATCACAAGAAACAAGGGCCTAGGAAGCCTTGGCATATAGTGGGGCTAACAATGGGGCTAATCTCAATGCCCCCTGGACCTCCCTTCCAGAACTCCAAGTCCTTCCACGTGGTGAGCATGTGGCACACGCCCGTCGCGAGGCTTCGTGATGCGACACGCCAAGCTAAGGAGGTGCTGATGTCTAAGCCTCATTCCATTTCAATTTTCATCATATTTGGTCGCTTCCACCATTCTCATGCTCTCCTATTGTACTGTATACATGATACCATATCCCAATTATCTTACTTCCGTCGTGTCGATCCGTACACACCTTACGATCACTGTAAGAAACTGTATTACACATGTAATTAGTCATAATTAAGGTTTAAAATATATGGGCCTTTACAAGTCAAGTTTGATTTACATTGTTAGAACTTCATGATATTGACTCAATAGATTAAAAAAAAGAAGTAAATTTCACGGTGGTCACCCAACTTTGTATTCATTACCCCAAAGTCACTATTCTCTTTTTTTGTTACATATAAAATATTTTACTTTGCTTTACTTTTCATAAAAATAATTTTGATCATTTATGTAAAAAAAACTCACCTAAAATGTGAGAGAAAATGATAAAAAACGATCCTTATATTTGGGATAAATTCAAATTGTCCTTAAATATACTCCTTAGCTATTTTGATCCCATAAGATTGCCTAAAGTGTGTGCTTTTAATTTTCATCGAATATTTATGAACTCTACTTATAAAATATACTGAAAACTAAAATTTAGCTAACTACAATTACCAATATAGTTCCGTCAAATCTAGTGATGGACCAAAAAATTTAAAATCGTAGGTGCTCTGCTAATGGAAACAAGAAAGCAACAACACTCTTTAGCTATATATATAAACAAATCACAGCTCTTCCGAACTAAATTAAATAGTTAGTATTCGATCCGTTAAACAATTAAAAAAACTAATGATTTGTCCAAAAGTCGAACCAATGGATGAGCGCAAAATTCACCAATCACCACAATCTACTTTAATTCCACCAACCTATATTGACCTTGAAAATGAATTAACTTCTTTCATGATATATGAATTTTTTATCTTCAGACCACATGATTAACAATAAAATAATAAAATTCAGTTATCTTATACCTATTGCAAGTAAGACTATATACTTTAACGGGATGGACTTGCCAAATCCAGAAGTTGCAAAACCAATAATGCACAAGCTTCTAGAAATAAATTTTAAAATAGCATACTACACCTCAAAAGGCATACCAAATCTTATAATAAGCCAAAAACGAAAAGCCAAAATTGAAAAAATTACACTTCTAAATATAATTTCATAATAAATCTCGTTTTTGTATTTTCCAAGTAACAATTATAGTTTGTTAAATAGTTCACGAAAACCAAAAGTACTTACTTTAGACAGTCTTATAAAAGGGCAGCCTGATGCATTAAGATCCCGTTATGCGCGGGGTCAGGAGAAGGGTCGGACCACAAGGATCTATCATATGCAACCTTACCTTGCAGTTCTGCAAGAAGCTGTTTCCACGGCTCAAACCCGTGACCTCCTGGTCACATGGAAGCAACTTTACCAGTTACGCCAAGGCTCACCTTAAAAACAACTTAGGAGTATGTTTAAGGGTACATTTTAAACGTACCCCAAAATATGTACTGACCTGACCAATTATTTTGTGTATTTGAGTCATGTTTCTTCTTTTGAAGCTTCCTGTATGTACATTTAAGGTTTTATGACTTGCGGGGATGGTTGATTTCGTTTAGGGAAGTTTTAGAATGATTTGGATCTATTGGTTCTTAGTTTGAAAGCTTAATTTAAAAATGTTGACTGATGTTTGAATTTTATAAAAAACGACCTCAGAACGGTGTATTGATGGTTCCAATAGGTTTCTATGATAATTTTGGACTAAGGCGCATGCCTGGATTTGGATTCGGAAGTCCCTAGGTTGATTTGGCTCTTTTTGCCGAAAGTTGGCAATTTGAAGGTTTAGAAATATCCTAAGTTTGACCATGGTTTGACTTTATGGCTACCGAGTTTGAATTTTAGTTTCGGGACTTGGATTAGGTCTTTTTTTTCATTTGGAGCTTGTTTGTAAAGTTTGGTGTCACATAGGAATCAGACGCTTGGTTGTGATTTTAGCAATTCTTGAGTTCATTATGAATTTTCATGTGTTTTGATATCTGACTCGTGATTCCAGATATTATTTTGATGTTTTAAGCGAGTGAGCGAGTTTGTATCATGTTCTTAGACTTGTATGGATGTTGAGTGTGGAGCTCCGGGGGATCGGGTGATTTTTGGACGTGTTTCGGTTTGGTTTGGACTTGTTTCAAGTTGTTGGTGTGATGGTGCTGCAGTTATCGCAATTGCGATGCTGGAAGTTGTTGGTGTGACGGTGCTACAGTTATCGCAATTGCGATGCTGGAAGTTGTTGGTGTGATGGTGCTGCAGTTATCGCAATTGCGAGCACCAGCATCGCAACTGCGAAGAACGTAGGGGGTGCATGTATCATAAATGCGATGCCATGATCGCAATTTTGAAGGTTGGACTTTGGCTGGGCAGCTCGCAATTGCGACTATTTGGGATTTTGGAACTTAGTCTCATTTTATCACATTTTTTAGCCCTAGACTCTCTGGGAGGTGATTCTACGAAGAGTTTTTCATATCAAGCTATTGGGTAAGTGATTTTGATCCACTTTTAATTATATAACATGATTATTTATGAATTTAAACATCTAAATCATGAGATTTGAAGAAAAATTTAGGAAATTTTTGACTATGTTTTGAAAAATGAAAATTTGAGATTAAAGAGTCGAATTGGACTCGGATTTAAAAACCAAATACATATATAGACTCTTAGGTTTATGGGTAACCGAGATCTACCCTTTGACTAGGGTGTTGACAGGGCATCCCCGAGGTTAATATTTGTTGACTTTTAGTGAATTGTGTAAAGATTTTAACTTTATTAATCGGAACTTGTTTCTCTTGCATTGTTTGATTATATTAAGTTATTGTTTGCTAGATTTGAGCCGAGCCAAGGTAAATTTTAAAAGAAAAGCTTTTTTAAATGTTAAATTAGCCTAATTAAGGTAAGTATCTTGCCTAACTTTAAATAGGGAAGTATCCCTTAAGACTTGAACTAATTGCACTATTTGTACTATGTGAAAAGATGTATACATGAGGTGACGAGTGTATACACGGGCTTATGTGTGGTGATTGACTAGATTAGACTCTTAGACTATTAATATGCTTTGAATTGAAGTTGTTGTTATATGAAACATATCCCATACTTTTGTATTGTTGTTGTAATTCTTGTATACATTATTGTTGAGCCGTGGGCTATATATTGTTGTGGCATTGGTATTGTTGTTTGAGCAATGTTATGGCATATGAGCATGTGGTGTGCAGTGATTGTTGCATTGTGATTGATATGCGCATGAGGCGACATAAGGTTGGTGTGTATATTGTGCTTACGACAAGAAAAGGCAGCTTATGCGCGTGGTGCTAGTAAGGAGAAATATTTCATTGTCATACACACATAGCAAGATAAGAGGGCTAAAGCATGTGAAGCTATTTCGGAAAAATGTTTTAAAATGTGAAGCTCACACGGCATCATAAGGGTGAATTGTGACTTGTGATTTGTGATTATGAGGTGTGGTGCCTTGGGGTGATTTTTGTTGTAAATCTTGTGTTGGAACGACTTGAGGATTTGAACTGTCATTATTTTCCATAATTGATTCATTTGTATTTTAACTGTGTTTGGTTTAACTTGTTGTGCATCATATGTTTACTCTTTGTTGATTTTTATTAATTTTGTTTTCCGTTGTTAGCATTATATTGATATTCTGCATAGATTTTATGTCTAGTGAGTATCTTGACTTCAACCTCATCATCACTCCACTAAGGTTAGTCTTGGTACTTACTAGGTACCATTTGTGGTGTACTCGTACTACGCTTCTACACATTTTTGTGCAGATCCAGGTACCTCGAACCGTGCCGGAAGGTAGAGAATTGAGTTGAGCTTGAGTTGCGGAGACATCAAGGTATACATGTTGTTCTGCTTGCAGGCCTCAGAGTTACCTTCTTTTGTTTCTTTGCTACTGTTTACCTTATTTCCAAAGAGTATTGTATTTCGAGATTTTTAGTGTATTCTCCGAAGAGCTTATGACTCTGTACTACCGATTTTGGGGATGTATGACTATTGTTCATTTTCAATTATATTATGTCATTTATCAGTTTAATATAATAGCTAAGTTTTTTATTTCTGTTAATCTCAGCATGTGTTAGGCTTACCTAGTCCTATGAACTAGGAGCCATCACGATCCTTAAGGTGGAATTTTGGATCGTGACAAGTTGGTATAAGAGCTCTAGGTTCATAGGTACTACGAATCATAAGCAAGTTTAGAAGACTATGCGGATCGGTACGGAAACGTGTGAACTTATCTTTGAGAGGATATAGAACTACTAGAAAATTCCACTTCTTTCATTTCTTATCGTGCGGATTTATTGATTTTTGAATTTGAGCCTTTTCTTTCTATTCTCTCACAGATGGTAAGGACACGCGATTCAGTTACTGATGATGCTGCCCCCGGTACTGGTATTTCTAAAGGCCGGGGCAGAGGCCGAGGCCGAGGCGGAGCACATGCCACAATGAGTGTCCATGCTAGGACCAACATGGAAGAGCCACTAGTAGCTCCGGTTGGGGAGCAGGCACCAGAGGCGCCTATTGCTACCCCTAGATTCTAAGAGACCTTAGCACATTTTCTTAGCATGTTCAGTACTTTGGCTCAGACGGGATTGATCCTAGTTGCACTAGCTACTTCTCAGGCTAGGCGAGGAGCTCAGACTCCCGCCGCCCGTACTCCAAAGCAGCGGGCTCATGTTGATCAGGCTCCAGGTGCTATGCCGGTACAGCCCGTGATTGCGCTTCAGCCTGAGATCAATCCAGTGGCGTCAGAGGAGGGCAGAAGAGGTTAGAGAGGTTCAAGAAATATTCTCCTCCTACTTTCAGTGACGCAGTTTCTTAGGATGCATAGTGTTTTCTAGACCAGTGCCACTGTATTCTTCGCACTATGGGCGTAGTGAAGTTGAGCGGGGTCGACTTCACTACCTTTCAGCAGACAGGGTCGGCATATAGATGGTGATAGGCTTACGAGAAGAGTAGGCTAGTCGATGCAATGCCACTCACTTGGGCTCAATTTTCTGATCTGTTTTTGAGGGAGTTTGTTCCATAGACCCTCAGGGATTCGTTGCACAGAGTTCAAGCAATTGCGTCAGGGGACTATGACAGTGTAAGAGTATGCTTTGAGGTTTAGTGAGTTGTCTCGACATACACCTGCTTTAGTTTCTACTGTCAGAGAGAGAGTCTGCAGATTTATTGAAGGACTTGGATATGGTCTTAGATTCAGGACGGGATGGGAGTTGGAGACTGATACTCCATTTCAGTAGGTTATGGAGATCGCTCGGAGGTTAGAGCGTATTCGTGGCTAGGAGAGGGAGGATAAGTAGGCCAAGAGGCCTCGAGATTTTGGGGGTTTCAGTGGTACCCACTCTGCAGTACAGCTCACCATGGTAGAGGCTTTATCAGTTGACCAGTTCAGTCTGCACTTCAAGTTACTCGCAGTATTCCAGCTATTCAGGGACCTCAGAGTTCTCATATTGATAGCCATCTTCCAATGCACCTCCAGCACGGGGTTCTTACAACAGTTATTATAGCCGTACAGGTCAGACTCAGTACCATCAACCACAGCTACAGAGGGGTTATTTTGAGTGTATGATACTAGACACCAGTGAAGGATTGTCCCAGGCTTCGGAGGGTTGGACCGCCGCAGGGTAATCAGGGTATGCTTCCTTCTCCAATTGTTACTCCACCTACACAGCCAGCTAGGGGTGGAAGAAAGGTGGGTAGAGGACGTCCTAGAGGGGTGGCCAGGCCCGTTATGCTTTTACTAGTAGGACTGAGGTTGTTGCATCAGATACTGTCATCATAGGTAGTTTTCCGCTCTGTCATAGGGATGCATCAGTTTCATTTGCTTCGGGTTCCACTTATTTATATGTGTCAACCTATTTTGCTTCATATTTGGAAATGTTACGTAATTCCTTGGGTACTCTGTGTCTATGCCTATTGGGATTCTACTGTGTCGATCGTGTTTATCGTTCGTGTTTGGTCACTATCGGGGGTTATGAGACTAGTTGACTTTCTGTTACTCAATATAGTGGATTTTGATGTGATTTTAGGCATGGACTGATTGTCACCGTATCACGCTATTCTTAATTATCACGCTAAGACCGTGACGTTGGCTATGTCGGGGTTGTTGAGGTTGGAGTGGAGAGGTTTATTGGGTCATGTTCCTAGCAGGGTGGTGTCATTTTTGAAGGCACAACGGATGGTTGGGAAGGGATGTTTGGCATATTTGGCCTTTGTAAGATATGTTAGTGCTGATACTCCCACCGTTGAGTAAGTTTCGGTAGTAAGAGAATTTCCAAATGTGTTCCCAACAAACCTACCGGGCATGCCACCCGATAGAGATATTGATTTTGGTATTGATTTGGTGCTGGGCTCCCAGCCCATCTGTATTCCACCAAATTTTATGGCACCAGAGGAGTTGAAGGAATTAAAGGAACAACTTCAGGATTTGCTTGATAAGGGTTTCATCAGACCGAGTGTCTCACCTTGGGGGTGCTCCAGTTCTATTTGTGAAGAACAAAGACGTCTCTATGAGGATGTGTATTGACTAGAGCTGAACAAGGTTACAGTCAAGAACAAGTACCCAATATGGAGTATTCATGATTTGTTAAACCAGCTTCAGGGTGCTAGGGTGTTCTCGAAGATTGACTTGATATTGAGGTACCATCAATTGAAGATCCGGGCTTCAGATATTTTGAAGACGGCTTTCAAGACCCATTATGGTCACATGAGTTTCTAGTGATGTCTTTTAGGCTGACTAATGCCCTAGCGACCTTCATGCACTTGATGAATAGCGTGTTCCAGGCATATCTTGATTCCTTTATCATCGTGTTCATTGATGATATATTGGTGTATTTTCATAGCCAAGAGGATCATGAGCAGCACTTGAGGATCGTTCTCCAGACTTTGAGCGAGAAGAAGTTATATGCTAAATTCTCTAAGTGTGAGTTTTGGCTTGATTCGGTGGCATTTTTGGGCTATGTGGTGTCTAGTGGGGGGATTAAGGTGGATCCGAAAAAGATTGAGGAAGTTTAAAGTTGGCCTAGGCCTTCTACCATTACCGAGATCTGAAGTTTTCTAGGCTTGGATGTGTATTATCCCTGTTTTGTGGAGGGATTTCAATCTATAGCAGCCCCCTTTGACTAGATTCACCTAGAAGGGTGCCCCGTTTGGCATTTTTGGGCTATGTGGTGTTTAGTGAGGGGATTAAGGTGGATCCGAAAAAGATTAAGGATGTTCAAAGTTGGCCTAGGCCTTCTACAATTACCGAGATCTGAAGTTTTCTAGGCTTGGATGGGTATTATCCCAATTTTGTGGAGGGATTTTCATCTATAGCAGCCCCCTTTGACTAGATTCACCTAGAAGGGTGCCCCGTTCAGGTGGTCCAATGAGTGTGAGGAGAGCTTTCAAAAGCTCAAAACTGCCTTTACTATAGCTCAAGTTCTGGTTTTGCCTTCAGCGTCGGGTTTTTATACAGTGTATTGTGATACTTTGCGGATTGGTATTGGGTGTGTATTGATGCTGGAAGGTAGAGTGATTGCTTAAGATTCGCATCAGTTAAAGCCCCATGAGAAGAACTACCCGGTGCACGATTTGGAGTTGCTAGTTATTGTTCACGCACTAAAGATTTGGCGGCACTATCTCTACAGCGTGTCTTGTGAGGTATTCACGGATCACAAGAGTCTACAACACTAATCAAGCAAAAGAATCTGAAGTTGAGGCCACGAAGGTGGTTAGAGCTAATACAGTACTATGATATCACCATTTTTTATCATCCCAAGAAGGCCAATGTGGTGGCCGATGCTTTGAGTGGGAAGGTTGAGAGCATGGGTAGTTTGCTTTATTCCAGTTAGGGAGAGACTGTTAGCTTTGAATGTTCAGACTTTGGCCAACAGGTACGCGATGCTGGATGTTTTGGAGCCTAGTCGGGCTCTCTTTTGTGGCGTTTCACGTTCTTCTTTGTTTTAGCGCATCAAGGCGTGTCAGTACAATGATCCTACTTACTCGTCCTTAAGGACACGGTGCAACATAGTGATGCCAAGGAGGTTACTACTGGTGATGATAGGGTGTTGGGGATGCAGGGTCGGATCTGTGTTCCGAATGTGGATGGGTTGCGTGAGTTGATTCTTAAGGAGGCCCATAGTTCGCGGTATTCCATTCATCCGCAAGCCGCAAAAATGTACCATGATTTGAAATAATACTACTGGTGGAGAAGAATAAAGACAAATATTTTGGAGTGTATGGCTGAGTGTTTGCACTGTCAGCAAGTTATGTACGAGCATCAAAGACCAGGTGGTTTGCTTCAAAGGCTTGATATTCCAGAGTGGAAGTGGGAGCATATCACCATAGATTTGGTAGTTGGACTCCCATGGACCTTGAGGAAATTCGATGCTGTGTGGGTCATTGTTGACAGACTGACCAAGTCTGCAAACTTTATTCCAGTTAAGACTATCTACTCTTCAGAGCAGCTGGCACTGATTTATCTTTGTGAGATTGTTTACCTTTATGGTGTGCCGGTGTTTATTATCTTAGATCGAGGCACCCAGTTCATATCGCATTTTTGAAGAGTTGTGCAATGTGAGTTGGGCACGTAGGTCGAGCTAAGTACAATATTTCATCCATAGATAGACGGGCAGTCCGACCGCACTATTCAGATCTTAGAGGATATGTTATGTGCCTGTGTTATTGATTTTAGAGGCTCATGGGATCAGTTCCTACCACTAGCAGAGTGTGCTTACAACAACAACTATCAGTCGAGCATCTAGATGGCTCCATGCGAGGCCTTATATGGGAGGCGATATCGTTCTCCGGTTGGTTGGTTTGAGCCTGGGGAGGCTAGGTTGCTGGGCACTGATTTGATTCCAGATGTTTTGGAGAAGGTGAAGTTGATTGAGGATCGGCTTCATTCAAGGCAGTCCAAGCAGAAGAATTTTGCTTATAGGAGGGCTTGTGATATGGTGAGAGGGTTCTACTCATAGTTTCACCAATGAAAAGTGTGATGAGGTTCGGGAAGAAGGGCATCTTGAGCCCTTGGTATATTAGTCCTTGCGATCCTAAGAGAGTTGGTAAGGTGGCCTACAGACTTGCATTGCCACCCAGCTTATCAGGAGTTCACCCGGTGTTCCATGATTCCATGTTACAGAAGTATTATGGTGACCCGTCACATGTGTTAGATTTCAGCTCAGTGCAAGTGGATAAGGATTTGACTTATGTTGAGGAGCTAGTGGCTATTTTAGATAGGGAGTTCCGGAAGTTGAGGTCAAAGAACATTGCTTCGATGAAGGTTCAATGGAGAGGTGAACCGGTTGAGGAGGCGACTTGGGAGACTGAGCATCATATGATGAGCCATTACCCTCATCTTTTTGGCACTTCAGGTATGTCTCTATACCCATTTGAGGACGAACGTTTGTTTAAGAGGGGAATAACGTAACGACCCGATCAGTCATTTTGTATTTTGAGCCACATTTCCCCTTTTGAAGCTTCTCTTATGTGCATTTGTGGCTTTATGACTTGCGGGTATGGTTGGTTTCATTTCGGCGAGGTTTTAGAATGATTTGGATCCTTTGGTTCTTTGTTTGGAAGCTTAAGATGGAAATATTGACCGACGTTTGACTTTTGTGAAAATGACTCCGGAATGGTCTTTTGATAGTTCCAATAGGTCGTATGGTGATTTTGGACTTAGGCGTACATCCGGATATAGATTCAGGAGTCTAGGTTATTTTGACTCTTTTTGCCGAAAGTTAGCAATTTGAAGGTTTAGAAATATCTTAACTGTGACCATGATTTGACTTTATGGCTATCGGGTTTGAATTTTGGTTTCGAAACTTGGATTAGGTTCATTTTATTTTCATTTGGAACTTGTTTACAAAGTTTGGTGTCATTCCGAGTTGGTTTGATAGGAAATCGAATGCTTGGTTGTGATTCTAGTGATTCTTGAGTTCATTGTGAAGTTTTATGTGTTTTGATGTCCGATTCGTAGTTCTGAATGATATTTTAATATTTTGAGCGTGCGAGCGAGTTTGTATGATATTTGTAGACTTGTGAGGATTTTGGGTGCAGGAGGTGCAGGTATAGCAAATGCGATGCCATGACGCTATTACAGAGGTTGGACTTCGGCTAGGCAGGTGGCAATTACGACCATTGGCTGCATTTAGGAAGGGGCCCGACTTCGCAAATGTGAAATCAGTATCGTATTTGCGAGAATCGCTTTGTTCAGCAGGCGCCACATTTGCGATGTGTTTTCCGCATTTGTGAGGGACTTTGGTTGGGCAGGTCGCAATTACGAGCATTTGGCCGCTTTTACAAAGGGTCTTGACTTCGCAAATGTGAGGTCGCATTTGCGAGATCCACTTTGTACAGCAGGCGCCGTATTTACGATGTGTTTTCCGCATTTGTGAGAGTTTGCAATTGCAAATCCCGGGTCACATTTACGATATCCGCAGCTGAACAAAAGGGTGAGATTTCGAGACTTAGTCTCATTTATCACATTTTTGAGCCCTAGCCTCGGTGGGAGGCGATTTTAGGTAGATTTTTTCATACCAAGCTATTGGGTAAGTGATTTTGATCCACTTTTAATTATATAACATGATTATTTATCAATTTTATCATCTAAATTATGAGATTTGAAGAGAATGTTTGGGAATTTTTTACTATATTTTAAAAAATAAAAATTTGAGTTTTGAGAGTTGAATACTCGAATTTGAAAATCAAACACATATATGGACTCGTGGGATTATAGGTAGTCGATATCTAACCTTTGACTAGGATTTTGACCGGGCAGTCCCAAGATTGACTTTTGTTGACTTTTGGGGAATTGTGTAAAGATCTTAACTTTATTAATCGGAATTAGTTTCTCTTGCATTGTTTGATAATATTGAATCATTTTTAGCTAGATTTGAGCCAAGGGGAGGTGAAGTTTAAAGGAAAAGCTATTTTTGAGTGTTGAATTGACTTAATTGAGGTAAGTATCTTGCCTAACTTTGTGTGAACCCCTTAGGACTTGATCTAATTGTACTATTTGTACTATTTGAAAAGACGTGTACATGAGGTGACTAGTATGTACAGGGGTTATGTGTGATAATTGACCGGATTATACTCTTAGGCTATTAATATGCCTTGAAATGAAGTTGTTGTTATATGAAGCACATCTCATTGTTGATTTACTTCCCGTACTTTTGTATTGTTGTTGTAATTCTTGTATACGCTGTTGTTGAGCCGTTGGCTATGTATTGTTGTGGTATTAGTATTGTCGTTTGAGCAACGTTTTGACATATGGACACGTGGTGTGCGGTTGATTGTTGTGTTGTGATAGAGATGCACATACGGCGACATAAGAGTGGTGTGTATATTGATGCACATACGGCGAGATAAGGGGGCTTATGCGCGTGGTGCTAGTAAGGGAAAATACTTCATTATGATGCACATACGGCTAGATAAGAGGGGCTAAAGCGCTTGAAGTTATTTCGAAAAAATATTTTAAAATGTGAAGCTCTCGTGGCGTCATAAGGGTGAATTGTGACTTGTGATTATGAGGTGTGGTACCCCGGGGTTGATTTTTGTTGTAAATCTTGTGTTTGAACAACTTGAGGATTTGAACTGCCACTGTTTTCTTTAATTGATTCACTTGCATTTTCACTGTATTTGGATTAACTTACTGTGTTATCATATGTTTACTCTTTGTAGCCATTTATTGATTTTGCTTTCAGTTGTTAGCTTTATATTGATATTTTGCATAGGTTTTATGTCTAGTGAGTGTCTTGACTTGAACCTCGTCACTATTCCACCGAGGTTATTCTTGATACTTATTGGGTACCATTTGTGATTTACTCATACTACGCTTTTGGTGCAGATCCAGTTACCTCGGACCGTGTCGGACGGTAAAGAGCTGAGTTGGCGGAGACTTCAAGGTATACCTGATATTCCGCTTGCAGGCCTCGGAGTCACCTTCTTTAGTTTCTTTGCTGCTGTTTATTTTATTTCCAAACAATATTTTATTTCGAGATTTCTAGTGTATTCCAGATAGAGCTTATGACTCCGTACTACTGGTTTTGGGGATGTATGACTATTGTTCATTTTCAATTATATTATGTCATTTATCAATGTAATTTAATAGCTAAGTTGTTTATTAAATGTTACTCTCAGCATGCGTTAGGCTTACATAATACTATGAACTAGGTGCCATCACGATCTTTAAGGTGGGATTTTGGCTCGTGACAATATATAAAGATCAGTTTTGTTATTTTCTCTCACATTTTAGGTGGATTTTTAACAAAAAAATGATTAAAGTTATTTTTGTAAAAAATGAATCAAAGTAAAATAATTTTTACGTAACAAAAGAAAGAATAATGAATTTTGGATATTGCGTATAAAATTTGATGACCACCCGTGAAATTTACTTATAAAAAAAATATTGACGCTTAGTGTAAGCACCATATTACTTTAATATAGTTAAATGTTAAAATTAGATTGAAATGTATATTATCCAATTATGATTATCTATACTATACTAAAAGCACGAAGACCCTTAGCGGAATGCCGTTCGTCTTTTTTACTCTTAAAAAAATATATCTTATATTGGACAAAATCATCATTTAATAATTTTTTTAATATTTATTTAATTATTTACCTATTATTTAAGATTTCGAAACTAATTAAATTTGAAGTCTTAAATCCTTCCTAATTTGAACTGCATCATATAATAGATTTGTTAAAAAAATATTAACACATAAAAATCAAATTATTTTGTAACTTCGTTTACACCACCTTGACCTCCTTAGTCTTAGGAGTCTTTTTGTTTGTTATTAAATTTTAACCGATTAATTCCTTAGATTATTTTAGGTAAAATTACGAGCACTTTTGAATTCCTTTAGGGCTTAGGTTTAGGAGACTCAATTTTTTGTTTTTTGTTTTTTGTTTTTTTTTTTTTTTTTAAACTTTTTACGTTTTAAAAGTCTGATTCTTCTCCACTGGTGATTGGCTACAACACTTACAAGTCTTTCATGAGCCTTTCTCCTTGATCATTTTATATAAGTAATTTTTTATGAGTTAGAGCTTCTTTTTTTTATTTTTATTATTGCGTATTAGAAAGAGCAAAAGGAGTCATTCACATATGTGGCAGAAGAAAGAAGATTGGGAATAAGAGGAAAGACAGTGAAAGAAGAGTAAGGTGAGTCGGGAAAAAACTTTTCTATCTCTTCATACGCTAATTTTGATTGTTAAATTTTGCAACGGTTACAACTTTTGAGAGAATCAGATTTGAGCAATTATCAAGTTTGTCTTGCTATCTACAACTTTGTCTACTCCTACTTTTACTTAATTTCTTTTTTGTTTTTTTATCTTTGCATGGGTGATTTTCTTTTTAAAAATAACATAGTACTCTGATTCGAGTGAATGATATGAAATGTCCTTATTTGATATTTTCATTGGAGCTTTAATTAATATATAATTTTTTAAAATTATATATGAATTACTCGCGAAAAGGATTTATCCTAAAACTAGTTATTAAAAGGTAAAAGTATGTCGATACATAGATGTATAGTATCGTGTGATTTGGCATAAATGCATACATAGTTGCTTTAAATTCGTTATTTTATTCATGTTTTGATCCTACTCCAAAACCATCTGGGTTACCAAACCGGTTTTCTAGGTCTGCGCTCTTGAATACATTATTGAGAAATTTGTGTATGTAACTAATAAATAAATAATTCGTGCAATTTTTAATTTTAGTTTCCTTTGAAAAGATATACCTAAAGGAGCGGGCCGGTGAAGGGCGTTTAGTAGTCAAAAATGACATACGCATACGCCACCAACATGAAATTTATACCAATAGTCTTTCATCAGAATAAATAAAAGACAGAAAAGGGCATTTCAGAAATCTCGACTTCAAAAAGGAAATTCATTTTGAACCCACCAAAACATACCAAAAACTGGCACAATATAATACTTAACCATAGTTAATACGTAGTATATGTGTTAGGTGGGTTGACCAGTCTGGGTTGGTGGGCGTTGCCTGTTTGCCCGTCCCCTTTCTCTCTTCTCCCTTTCAGCTCCTCCATATATTGCTCTCCCCTCTCATTTTAATTTCCTCAGCAAGTCTCTCCAAATTCACCAGCCAAAAAACTCAGAGTTCTAAACCAAAAGCTTTTACTTTGTCATTCTTTTTTCCCTCGTTTTCATCGCCTTCTCTCCAGTTTTGTCGCCGGCTGAATCATCAGAGTTAATCTCATCAACTGGGTAATTAACGCTTGCCCAGTTGAGCAAAATTCACATAGAGTTCAGTTTGAATTCTTGATTACATAGAAAAAATGGAGTCTACATCAGAGAAACTTTCTCCTTTTGATTTTATGGCGGCGATCTTTAAAGGTGGAAAGATATTCGACCAACTCAACTCATCATCAGATTCTGGCGACTCAAGTTCTTCTGCTTCGTTGACAGCTCTGCTGATGGAGAACAAAGATTTAATGATGATATTGACAACCTCGGTTGCTGTCTTGATCGGATGTGCAGTTGTCTTGATGTGGCGGCGCTCCTCAACTTCTGCTAAGAAGGTGGTAGAGCCGCCCAAGTTGGTGGTTCCTAAGTCAGTTATTGAACCTGAAGAGATTGATGATGGCAAGAAGAAAGTTACCATCTTTTTTGGTACCCAGACCGGTACTGCTGAAGGCTTTGCGAAGGTTTGTGATTAACTAAAATAAAGAGATTTAACTAATATACATTTACAGATTTAAGAACTGTTCCTTGATTATTTATTGGAAAACTTATATATTCTCTCCGTCCAAATTTAAACACCTGGGTGTGAAGTTTAAAAAAGACATTTGAAAGGTGTGATCTAAAACAAGCCATATACATTTGGAAATTAAATCATTCTTACCAAAATGGGAAATTAGGATTATTATAGACATTTACATATCATTTGCAATCCTGTTGTTTGAGGCCACAATTATCTGATATTGTATAAAACAATAGAAGTTAAAGTGATAGAATAAAGGTTAATTGTTTTTTGTGGATTTGGTGGTCATGATTTTTGAGTTGTACAATCTGTCAAAAGGAGTAATCATATTGCAGATCCATAAAGTCAAAGTCTAAAAAAGTTTCCAACTTTTAAACATGTGAATTGACAAGAAGTGGTGTATGAGCATATGAGGAAGGGTAATTTTGTCATCTCAGCGGATGATTTGCAATTAAAGGTGACTTTCGTGGTGTTGTTGATAGTCATGAGGACTACTAAGTGATTTTAATGGATTTGTACAGGCACTTGCCGAGGAAGCCAAGGCCAGATATGATAAGGCTACCTTTAAAGTGATTGATATGGTGAGTTCTTTTCTCTGATATGTTTTCTCATAAGTGTGATATATAAAGTGAAGCTATTGATTATGAGAATACTGACTGTTTCTGATTGGTTAAATATCAATTCTAGGATGATTATGCGGTTGATGATAATGACTATGAAGATAAATTGAAGAAAGAAACATTGGCATTCTTTTTCTTGGCCACGTACGTTGGAAATTTTCGAATTTGTATAATTACATGCGCAAAGATCTATTTGTATTTGCTATATATGAAAACTTGCATATATGCAAATGATGTTACTAACTTGGTTAATGGTTGGTTGGTTATAGATATGGAGATGGTGAGCCAACTGATAATGCTGCCAGATTCTATAAATGGTTTGTAGAGGTAAATGTAATTGATTGATCAAGTAATCTATCATTTTGTGCGTTTAAGTTCGTTGCATCTCAGCTTAATTGTTGTACTTTTTTCTGAAGGGAAAAGAAAGGGGTGACTACTTTAAAAATCTTCAGTATGGAGTATTTGGCCTTGGTAACAGACAATACGAGCATTTCAACAAGGTCTGTGATTAACTTTATTGTTCTTGCACTGATTCTTGTTCCTATGTTTCCCGAAATACATTGGGAAAAAAAAAAAATATGTCAGCTTTTTGCTAACGTGTTCTTCTTTGTTCTCTTTATTGGTTGACAGATTGCAAAAGTGGTGGATGACCTTCTTGCTGAGCAAGGTAGCATTCTCTTTTGATTGCGAATTTTTTTTTATGAATATGAAATATTGGATAACTGTTCTCTAGATGGATATCATTCACATGACGCTGCTCTGTATAATTAGAACAGTAACTTTGAGCCGTTTAGTGTCAGCTTAGTGTATTTAAATCACTTGCAGTAGAACATGCTATTCACTCAATCTTAGTTTGAGTATTTCGATTGTAGAAAGGCTGTTTATTAAGATATCATGGTTAATAGAAAGACCTCTTTAAGTTCAGAAATTAAAGTGCGGTGTAGAGGAAACCTATCGCATTGGATTCTAGAATAATAGCTTGGTTCTCCTTTCTTACATGTGTTTGTGTCAACTACAGGTGGGCAGAGGCTTGTTCCTGTGGGTCTTGGAGATGATGACCAATGCATTGAAGATGATTTTGCTGCATGGTATGTTTACAATAACTTATATTACTTGGAAGTAGTTCCCTTTTGTATTCTCAATATATGTATGCTCATACCAAAAGCCTAAATTATGTGAATGCTTTAGGCGTGAATTAGTGTGGCCTGAATTGGATAAGTTTTTTCTGGATGGGGATGATGCAACTGCTGCAACTCCATATACCGCTGCAGTTTTGGAATATAGGGTTGTTATCCATGAAAAGCCTGACAACGACTTGAGTAACACAAATGGTCATGCAAATGGACATGTGATCATTGATGCTCAACATCCCTGCATGTAAGAAGCTAACATCCTGCTCTTCCTACTTTCCACGTCTTTGGATTTCAATTTCTGTATTATTCTCTCTTCAGTTCTAATCTTGCCTCTGTATACCTCTGTGTCTGCAGAGCTAATGTTGCTGTGAAGAAGGAGCTTCATACTCCTGCTTCTGATCGTTCTTGCACTCATCTGGAGTTTGACATTTCTGGAACTGGAGTTGTGTACGTCGTCTGTTAAGTCATTCAACATTTCATGCTTTTTTTATTCTTCGCTCAAGAACTGTGTATCTAAGAAGCTGTAATCAGGGCAGTCAATGCATGACTTGTTCTACAAATTTCTTTTTTGGGAAGATATTTGACTTGAAAGTTATTTGAAGCCAAGTGATAGTGTTGTCATTGAAATTGGTTGTGATCATGTTCTCTAAAATAGTTCTTGTGTTTCTCAGTTATGAAACTGGTGATCATGTCGGTGTGTACTGTGAAAATTTGATTGAAACCGTAGAGGAAGCTGAAAGGCTACTAAACATATCACCCAACACTTCCTTTTCCATTCACACCGATAAAGAGGATGGCACACCACTAGGCGGAAGCTCATTGCCGTCTCCCTTCCCTCCTTGCACTTTAAGAACAGCATTGACTCGGTATGCTGATCTTTTGAGTTCTCCTAAAAAGGTAACTTGTTTTCTGATCTTGAATTCCTTGTCTTCTTCTCTGGGCTATGAAGTACTCATGCTTAATTGTATATCTTGCAGTCTGCTTTACTTGCTTTAGCGGCATGTGCTTCTGATCCAAATGAAGCTGATCGATTAAGAAATCTTGCATCACCGGCTGGAAAGGTGTGGACTTGTTGCATTGTACTTTGACTTAGTAGAGCTTAGATTCATTATTCTCATGTCTCTGTGTAACTTGTTTCTTCAGGAAGAATATGCTCAGTGGATAGTTGCAAGTCAGAGAAGCCTTCTTGAAGTCATGGCTGAATTTCCTTCAGCCAAGCCTTCACTTGGGGTTTTCTTTGCTTCTGTTGCTCCTCGCCTACAACCGAGATTCTACTCTATCTCATCATCTCCTAGGTTAGTAACATTTTGCAGTTCTTTCAAATTTTGAAAGTAAAATGTTGGAGCGCTTGTTCAATATATCCTTGAAGTGGTACAATGTAGGATGGGAATGACATTAATTAACCACAAAGGCTAAACCTTTAACATTTCCTTATCAAAAAAGAATGGCTAACCTTTTAACATTAGTATCCCATAACGGGCAACAAAAATGAGGATTGAAGACATTGTTTTAAAGATTTTCGTTGGAGAATTATGTCCGTATTTTCTTGGAGGCAGGTTTTCTTTTATTCGTTGAACGTAGTACGAGGTACTTTCGGCAATATCAGACATACTGTTGCCTGACTATAACACACCCTCCTGATGTTTTTTCTGCCATTTTCTGTTATTTTTGTACTACCTTCTGGAAATGAAAGATTGCTTCTACTTCTTTCTGTTTATTTGATTTGACAATTCAGGGAACATAACCTTATGATCTGCATTTACTTGCAGGATGGCGCCATCTAGAATTCATGTTACTTGTGCACTGGTTTACGACAAAATGCCAACCGGGCGAGTTCACAAGGGTGTCTGCTCAACATGGATGAAGGTATTTACTAAATGAATTTTGAACTTTTGTGACACATTCAAATAAATTTTAAGGATCCACTTGACTGATTTTACCATTGTGCATTTAGCCAGACCGATACTTTTGTCTTCTTGCTACTTTTAGCTTAGTTTATTAGGAGTTACTAACTAGACTATTCAGTGATCCATTCAGTTCTTTTGAAATTTCTTAGACTGTTTTATGTTAAAGGAACTGTAGCTTTTGTTCTCATTCTATTTTCTTTTGGTTCCTCTTTCAGAATGCTGTTCCTCTAGAAGAAAGCCTTTCCTGCAGTACAGCACCTATTTTTGTTCGGCAATCAAACTTCAAACTGCCAGCTGATAACAAGGTTCCAATCATAATGATCGGCCCTGGTACTGGGTTGGCACCATTCAGGGGTTTCCTCCAGGTTAGGTTCAAACCATCAGAGACTGATCTTAGCGCGAGTCTTTGAAATGCAAAGCATTTGACCCTTCTGTTATCTTTTCAGGAAAGATTAGCTCTTAAGAAAGAAGGAGCTGAGCTTGGTCCTGCAGTGTTATTTTTTGGATGCAGGAACCGCCAAATGGTTAGTTTTTGAACTGGTTATTGATATCGGCGCAATTTCACCCACATAAGCACAGATGTTTGCTACTATAATTTATGTCTCTGCACTACATCCATTCAACTCAACTCATCTGTTCGTATCTACAGGACTACATCTATCAAGAAGAGTTGGACAATTTCCTTGAGGCCGGTGCACTTTCTGAGCTAGTAGTTGCTTTCTCACGTGAAGGACCTAACAAAGAATACGTGCAACATAAAATGTCAGAGAAGGTATGCAGCTTATTCACCCTTTTGGAACTGATGCAAATAGATCTTATCTTATCCCAATGATTGTTTTGAGATATGTCACCTAACTATTTTCTTGTGTCTAGGCTGCGGATATCTGGAACATGATTTCTCAGGGAGGATACGTGTATGTCTGTGGTGATGCAAAAGGCATGGCTAGGGATGTTCATCGGACTCTTCACACTATTGCCCGGGATCAGGTAAAACTTCTCAATAACATAGTATTATTTTCTGGCTGTGGTCTTTATTCTGAGACGTGCATGGGCTGTATGTTTGGCTACCTAAAATCCACCTCCTTTCCTTACTTAATTCCATTAGTCATTTGTCATTTCTGTTGGAGGGTTTTTGACTTGTTGAAATATTTCATCACCACTAACGACCCAGACCAATTCAATGTACTTTACTGGCGTACCACTTTAAGAGACACAATTATAAGTTAGATGTTGACAGAAATATAACTAGTTAAGCATGGGCTGTGGGGGCAGGGCTCCTTATAGGGGTTTTTGACAATGTTATTTGGTTTCTCCCTACCAAAAACGAGTGCTACCCCCTTCAGAAAATGAAAGAAGCTGTTGCAAAACCTTTGCTTAGATTGAGCTGACAACTTGGCTTTACTTTATCTCAGGGATCACTTGACAGCTCCAAGGCTGAGGGCGTGGTGAAGAACTTGCAAACGACGGGAAGATATCTGCGAGATGTGTGGTGATCGTCTCTATATTGTACTCCATTATTCATGCCAATTGTGATTAGAGAAATATATAGAAAGGCCACGTGCAAAGAACAATCCACCGGAAAAGAAGTGTACGAACTGTCGTCACAGCTCTACGATTGTATGATTCTTTTTTAACTTTTGGATGAAGAATTTTTTGGTTCATGTAATTTATATATACACGAATATAAGGCAAATAACTATGTTAGTATTTAAGTTTAGGCAATGTATATCGAGAGCTTGTAATCTCCCTATTGAACCAGCAAAATGGTTCAGACAACATTGTATGCTGTTGATTAATACTTTGGTTTAAGACCATCTCGTCTTATACAAGTTTCAACTCTTAGTCACCAGCAATCTTAAGCAAGTATGAATATCTGAAGATTGAAGAAGAAAAGTAAAAGTTCCGTGCCTTATGGATTACATTAATGGGCAAGCTTATTTCCCATTTCATACGAAAACTACTACTACTACTACAAAAAAAAAAAAAGTAAAAAAGAAAAATGAAAACGTCTCTATTTTGTAATTGGTTTGTCGTGTTATACAAGGAGTCATTTTCTCAGAGGAGCAGTGTACCTGTGGAGAAGATAAAAGAATAAAAACAAATATAAAAGATTTTCATTTTCAAATGTAGAACCAAAATAAAATCAAAATATTCTACTGCCATATACTAGTATGAAGTAATTTTATCCCCTGAGGATTAAAGATTAATATAATTGACTTTATTATAATTACATATATTTGGAGACAGAAAAGCTTGCATTAGCAGGATGCATGTTGCCGCCGAGTTGGCAAAGACTGGCATGTGCATCACTACGTGGCTCAAGAGTCGTATTTTTCATGTAACTAACAAACTAAATAAGTTAATTATGACAGTACAAACCGAACATATGTATGAAAGCAGGAAAAATTTATATACAAAATGCATAAATTTATATAAAAGATGCAACTCTGGCTAAAGTGTGTAAGCAGTTTGCAGTTAATTACATTATTTAAATTTATCCGCAAGCTTATTTTTTTAATTCCATAGTGGGAATTTGAGAGCAATTCATTGCTTGGAGTTATATTTGTTACTATAGAATTATATATTAAATTTTCGCACATAACTATTACTATTTGAGTTTTTGAGATTTATACTACATTGCTTATATGGGGACAGAAGAAAGATGATGAAGATTAAACAAAAATGAACGTCGAGTACCAAAAAAGCATATCTAAAAACATCACACTTTTGGATAATTTGTACAAAATAAGTACAAAATGACCATATTTTTCTGTCAATTATGTGAAAAATATAATATTGAAATATCTAGAAATTCAATTTATTTACAGAAAGAGTTACTTATTTATTTGCAGCATGCATGTTGCCACCGAGTTGGCAAAAAGTGTGGACTTAATTAGTCGCGTCCAATACATCGCCATCTAAGTTGTACAGAAATTCAATGAGTAATTGTTTCTCGGATCTAAATGCTTTTAGATTCTGTAAAGTATATACACAGACAACGTAGGCTATGATTTTCACCACACTTTGAAACTAACAACCCCACATAGAAAGTCTCAAATGGTTCATGACCACAGAAAAAAGGAAAAAGCTCAAATAGTTAATTACTAGTACTCCACTAGTTAGGAGGGTGAGGTAAGAGAATAAATATAAGGGGTGGAGGGTAGGTGAGATACAAATAAATGGAAGGTTAGGTAAGAGAGGACTGGTTGCTGGAAGACATCAGATGTGATCCATCTAACTATATGTGAATTGGACACTTTCATCATTACGCTGAAAATAATCAATATTATTTAAGTACATTCACTTTTTTAAAAGTACTTATATGTAAAATTTTACTAGTGCTAGGTTTAGAATTATTTTTTTGATTTTTGATCTCTTCAGACGTTACTGTGGAAAAGGCAGTTTTACTATGTTACTCTCGAAAATCAAGTTCGCACTTAATTAGCTAGCGTTTGAATATATATTTGATTGAAAAATAACTTTTCAAAGTTGAAGTGGTGTGAATAAAAAAAAGGGAAGAATTACACATAAGTACGACTCACACACATACATTGCAATTAGGTGGCCTATATTCAACTTCGCAAAATTATAGCCCAAAAATAATAGGCTAAAATTCAACATCCAACTCCAAATAGGGTCTGAAAATCACTATTCAATTAAAAAAAAATGTTCAAGCTTCTATTCCAATCTTTGAATCAGTAATTGTGACTCAAATATTAGTTTAACAAACCAAATCCATTTGGGTGGTGAGAATTAGACTTTTAAAGAAATCCACCGTTGTTGAACAAGCTTAAATACGTGAGTTAAATTTCAAATCCAATTTTGTGAAAAATTTAGAGCGGGTGTTGTTTAGACTTGTTAGAATAGTATAAGAAGGTTGTATACAAAGTTGAAGTCATTTTATGGAGATTTGGACTAGTTTTGAACAAGAATTGCAACTGAAAATCGTAGAAAAATTCGTCTACAGATGCTTGTATAAAGGTGTATAAAAGTGTATAATAGTGTATAAGAGATGTTTATACACGCATACACTATTATATAAAAACTCACCTCGTCTTCTTCCTTGAGCCTCTTCTGAAATTTAACTCAAATGTAGCTTAAATTTACTGCAAATCACTTCATATTTAAGTTTTGAACTACTTTTAATGTTTTCAATTAATTGGAAAAAAATCCAATCCAAACAACTAACAAGCTCTCAAGACCCATCTCTCTTCAATTAAAGAAGAGAAATTAAAAAACTAAATCGTGAAGAGTCTCAAAAGCGACGAGGCTGCAGAACAAGAATATGCTTAGTTTTTGCACTAAGTTTTTTTGTCGTAGCATCAAATGAAATGGAGAACTTGACCAACTAAATTGAACTCCATAGCTTTTAGAAGCAATGATTGTAAGAAAACAAATTTTGAAACAGTGATTGTCAGTTGATGCTTTTGGTAGTACTTTCAAAATATGTACAAAACAGGTTAGGTCTAGTAAAACTAAAAAATGTGAGCCATTTTTTGTTATAATATGAAGTCAGGTGTATTTTCTAGTAATTCTTTCAAAACATTCATCTTTCTGGGAACTTGAAATAAATTTAAAAGTTTTTTAAAAAACTGTTCATATTGAATGAACAAATAACATTTTTATTTTTTTCGAAAAAAAACAGCCAATATCTATGGCCAAAATGGAGGTTAAATTTTGTTACATAATTGCTTAGGGAGGATGTCTCTGGGTTTAATTTTTGGAGTAGTTATTTGGAAAAAAAGTGTTAAAAGAAGAAATTTAGCTGTATCACATTTAGGGAAAAAATATTGGGATTTTTTCTTCCTATACATTATTAGAAATTTATTTATCAAAATTATTCTAATTTTGTTTATTACCCGCCCTAAATAAAGATTACTTACAAATTATATACAATCCATTATTAGTGCCTTAAATTAGGGGATTTAGTTACATCCTTTTTCGTACTTTCCACTCCTCTTTGAATAAGGAGATTAGCGTCTGGGACGGTACTGAATTAGTATTTTCCGTTCCAAATTCATTACTGGGACGGGAAGAATCTTTGTATTAATGTTTTTGCTGAGGTGGCTGATAATCTGTGAAGTTAATAGCTAGGTTCGCAGTATAAAATCAAGATTGCATCAATTGTAATGTAGTCTCTTGACTGTGTTGCAGTCTCACCTATTTTAATAATGTCGGGAATTGATCAACACCCCACTACTCTCCATTCTATTAATTAACCTTGTGAACTTGGATACATTAGTATATCCAAGTATAGACCCTTTTGATGTGTCATTGGAGATACTTTGATTGCAGCCGTGAGATTTTTTAATTCTTATCTTAACTGTTGTATCATATGACCAAAATTTTAAGAGGTGAAGTCGCTTTTATTTTCTTGTAGACTTTACTTTTCACAAAGAGTTTCCAGTTCGATCAGATTTGAAGTCTATAGTCAATTAACCTTGAGGGCTGAAACGTGTACGTCATGAATCAGTGCACATGAGTCAACTGAAATATTCCTGCTACAATATTCATGTTTTTCATACAACTAATTATATATTATATAACTTATTTAAAACTTATCTACAACTTTCATACATTATTTCTATTCAGTTAAATACAACGACAATATCATACAACTTAAAATATAATTTTTATACAAATTTTTAACAATATGTCTTTTGTATATTTTATCTGATTAATACATAGTAAAAACAAATCTCATACAACTAATTATATATTATCCATCTTATTTACAACTTATCTACAATTTTCATATATTATTTTTACCCAGTTAAATACAACTACATTATCATACAACTTACATATAATTTTTATACAAATTTTATACAATATGTCTTTTGTATATTTTGTTTCTGATTTGTATATATTTTGTATGTGGTGTGTGCTTCTTCCTCTCTAAAATTCCAATCAAAACTTACTCTCTTAATACAATTTTGATACATATCAACAACTTTATGTAAAAAGATAGTATTGATAACTTAAATGCAAATTTTATACAACGATTCATACATTATACAACTATTTTTCAACTTTCATACAACATTCAAATAAAAAAATATATATAACTGCAACAGAATACAATTTACATATAATTATAATAAAACTTTACTATAAATTCGTAAGTATATTGTATGTCATGTGTTCTTCTTCTTCTTCTTCTTCTTCTTCTTCTTCTTCTTCTTCTTCTTCTTCGAGTTTCAATCTGAAATTCAGCCAAAATCAAGTCTAATCTTCACCAAAACACCCTCAAAATTGAGATATAAACTCCAAACAATATTCCTAATTGTTTGGGACAACACCCAATCCAAACAAATAATGGTTTTTGAAAACCCAAATTCAATTTCAAAGCTTCAAAGCTTTTTAATGGCTGTCAATGATGGAGAGTCAAACACTTTCAAAATTTATTGATTGACAATTTCAATTTGAACACCAATTATGCAACATGAAAGAAAATTGCTAAGTTAAAACGATTGAAATCCATTGATGAATTCCATTAAAACTCTATATAACAAGAAAGCATAAAAAACAGAAAACATCAAATGAAAAAAATTGGAAAAAAAAAAAAAACAGAGAAGAAGAGTAGAGAGACGAAGATTGAGAGATGGAGAGAGAGAGAGACGGAGAGAGAGTGAGCAAGTATAAAGAGATAAGGAAATAACTGATATTCCTTATTCAATTTCTAATACAAAGAGATACTCATTTAAACCTTATTTGTATATAATTGATAAATTATATATGACTATGTAATTAAATTGAAACTTGAGTAGGGAGGGTAATAAAATTTCAAATAGTGTATATGAATGTAAAAATCCCAAAAATATTTAGTCAGTTTAGTTCCTATATTAATTTGTTACCCTGTTTACTACTAATTGCTTATTTTTTCATTTTTTATTCACTCTAATTAGTCCTGATCTTCCCATCTTCTCCTCTTTTTGCCCTTTTCTTTGTTACTGCTCCATCTCCTAGGATCATTTCTCACCTCCATTGAAACAATCAAATGCTATATTTCAGTAACCCCATGAACTGATTCACCATTATCAAGCAAAACAAGGATTTACAACCTTTGACACCAAGTACAGTGTTAAGTAGACCGATCTCTACTATAGTATTTATTTATACCGTGATGTCTATTGGTAAAAATTGAATACCGAAACCTCTAATTTGGAAACAACTCATACCACTGGAGGACAACCTTTGATAGAATAATGTATGTCCGAAAGATTTGGACATTAGTGTTTAACACCGAATTATGATTACAAATTAGTTTAAAAATAAATGTGTGGGATTTAGCAGGAGTTTAGAACCTGGGACCACTCTAGAAAGTCTAGAAATTTCTCACAGAACCAGTGTGGTGTGGGAGAACAGGGGCCTCACCAGCAAATTGTGGCAGTTTTTGCAAAACGTGTACCCAATTAGTCTTTTCCTAAAAGAGTAAAGAATGCCACCCGTTTGGATTGGCTTAATAGAAGTGGTTTTTCAGTATAAATAGCTTTTAAGCCAAAAAATAATAAGTTACGATTATTCAACTTATTATTTTTGATTTATTTTAAGCCGTTTTTAATTTATTTTAAACACTTTTTAGATTTGCCAAATACTAAAAAAAGTTAAAAAGAACTTAAAAGCTGATTTGACCAACTTAAAAGCCAACCCAAACACCCTCTAAGTCATGCAATACATGTATCATACATAATATAGTACGCTTTTTGAGACATTCAAATATAATAATCTTTACACGCATGACATTGTACGTGTAGTTTATGTAAATATTAGTATAAAATATAAATAAGGGAAAATACATATTTTCCCTCTTGGACTTGACCTGTTTTTCCAGAATAACACTTAAACTTTGCGGGAATTCCATGATCTCCACATATTTGTTCAAAATGAACTAAATATCACCTTTTATGACCAAATATGGATTCAAGAAATGTTGTATGTTTTATGTACCAATAATAAATTGACACGTAAATTGTTCCTTTCTAGTGTTATTTTTATTTTCTTTTATTTTCTTTTATTTATTGTTTTTATAGTCTTCTTATTACTTAATACAATATTTATCTTCTCCTCCAACGTACTCTTCCCTTTCCGACCGGTCGATTTTTCTTGTTTTCTTTTTTTTTTTCTTTTTCTTTGTCCTTATTCATTCTCTGCAATTGGTAAAATTTCAAATTTCCAAATAAGTGATTGCTTCAAATTTTATATCTTTGAAATTGGTCCCCATTTTTTCCCGCGAAGAGTTCGTCGGAATTTTTGTTAGTATGGTAAATTTTAAAGAATTCGCAGAAAATCAAGTAATTCAGCACCATTAAACTATTGCATAAATAAAAAATATTAATAAACAACAAAATTATCAATACCAAGAAAATCTATTTAGATTCTAATAAAATGAAGCACCCTAACACAAAACCTGATAAAAGACTCAATGCGGTAGAAAGTAACCTTACCAGGAAAAAATAGATCTTGTTTATATTATGTTTGCAGATTTATAAGAGTGAAGAAAATAGGAGAAAAAAGGGGGTAATGGAGAAGGAGAAGGCTAAAGGAAGCGATGGTTTCAAGCCAAAGAGAATGAAGAAAAGAAAAAGAAAGGAAGAGAAAAAAACCAAAAAAAAAAGTAGAAAAATTAAATTTAATGAAAGAAATGTTGATAAAAATAATTTTACCCTCTTTATGCCACATCACCTTGAAAGGTTATATTTATTATTACACTTCTAACAAGCACAGGAAAATCAGAGGACCCCCACAAAGCATAAGAATTCATTTAGTAATACGCTACAACCCAATGATATAATTATATATTATCCCTAAAAATAAATAGGGAAAGACGTATACTGCATTAGTAAATACGATTATGACTTGTGACCACCATAAGAATCGACACGTGAAAAGTACTTCATAATCAGCATCACGTCACCCATAATCACTTGGCCTGAATATCAAAGGATTGAAGTGCCAACTCCAAGTCTATGCTACAGAAATCGGATAAAGGATATTTCGGAGCTGACCTGCCGAATAGATATGAGTATACGATAAATCCACCATGAACCAATAGATTCTGAAAGATGAGGGATCCTCATTAATCATGTCCGTCAATTACGCCCTAGATAATCAAAACTGACAAGATTTATACTTACTGCAGAATGGGCATAACGTCTAGGAGAGATACTAGGAAAGCGGTTACAGTACAATGATACTATAAATATCCCATTTTCCTATAATTGTATCCCATTTTGGTTGAATCTCACATACTATTACTATAATGAATTTACTGCGATATTCTTCTCTCAATTGTTGACTATTATTCATCAGCTTCTGTCGTGATTCCAAAATTTCACCTCAGGCCGTACTGTCGCTTAGTCGTACTTTTTAAGAAAGCTAATTCACAATTAACAGAATAAAGTCTAATTTTTTTTAATTAAAACAGTTATATCATAATAAAAATATTAAAATATTTGATATAAGTATAACATGGTCTAAACACGATCGAAACAGTACGACCCCCAAGAATTAGGTGACACAAGTACACGAGCAACTATTGAATAAGTACAAATCTGAATACATGATCACAATTGTCTATGAGAAGAAAAATAAACAGGAGATAAATAAGGACGGGGACTCCATGAGCTGCGGGTCGAAACGATATGGCAGCTCACCACGAAGTCTCCAATAATATATATCCTACTCAACTCAAAGGGTACAACAATACCAGCCTCAGAACCTGCACAAAAATGTGCAGAAGCATAGTATGAGTACGCCACAGTCGGTACCTAATAAGTATCAAGTCTAACCTCGAAGAAGTAGTGGCGAGACTAGACGCATCTGAATACTTACAATGCAGAAATAATAACAAGTTTGAAGTTGGAACAGTATATATCCTCATGATCAACAGGTATCAAGATATAAAAAAGTTGAAAGACCTAAAATATGCTTTTCCAATTCAACAAATAATCATAACGCTGCTCAAGTATTGCAAGTAAGTCTGGCATGCTTCAATCAATGGAGTCGAGGCTCCCAACTAGCTTGTATACATGGCATGCAACAATTAACATTTAAATGAATACCTCTTAATGAATCAAGAATTGAGTGCATACTCCAATCAATACAATATCTATGTACCTTGATACAAATTTCATGTATCACAATAACCCGATACAAAATTCATATATCGACCTGGTACAAAGTTCATGTATCGACCACGCTCATAGGGCCCACAGTGACATGGGTAATCATCTGATTCCGGAGGAACGATACCAAATCCAAGCGCAAAGAGGGGCATAATAGCAATCCCTCATAAATCAATATCCGATTATCATGTCCTATACCATAGTTGTATTTCAACCGCACGACCTTGCCTTTCGTGCCAAAATCTCAATCCAAATGTGATAAATATGCATATGCCCAAGAATTTACAGATATAAGATGCACAAGGACTTAATAATTATCATACATATATGTGTTCATGGAATCTCTATGTGACTACGGACAATATAAACAATTCAACATATCAAAGATAATTTCCCATACCTTCTTAAATAATCATAATCTTAGACATAATTCTTAACATAAATAAGAGAGCTAATGTAGTCACATAGGCCAAATAAATTATGAATCAAATGAGCACATAGTCAAAACAAGGCATGCAATATTCAAATTCTACCCCAATCATGTTATAAACTCGGTAAGTGCATATATGCTAGCCACCACATATATACACCACCACCAATACGTTAAACACATAACAATCAAGTCAAATCCTAGGGGTTTCCCTCTTAACAAGGTTAGGCCAGAGACTTACCTCTTCTCGGGCTAGCGTCAACCACAAATCACATCGAAACCTCGCTCTAGCCCTCTAATCATGAAAATCCAAGCCAATTATCACCAAGGAAGTAAAATAATACCATAAGAAGTGATCCCAATCCATAAAACTTCGATCTTCGAACAATTTTTAAAAAGTCAACATAGGTCCGCGCTCCCAAAAGTCAAAATACCAAAACCTGATGACCCATAACTTGCCGATTCCAAAAAATGTAATTACTTTCCAAATCCGAGTTTAAATCAAGTGCTAGATTGCCTCGAAACTCACATTTCACAAGCCTAATATAATTCTTGCAAGATTACACCTAAGATAGCCTTTTGAATCACCCAAATTGGCTTTAAAATGAGGAAGATATGCTATTTTGAAGTTTTAAAGGAAGTTTGAAATTTAGGGACGAACTTAGGGTTACTAGAATTTTTGGAATTGTTACACTAGAAAATCAGCAATTGTAAAATCTTCGTTTTAGCACTCAAAACTCACTTGAAACCTCTCGGACACAATCCATATAATATATGTATTTCAATCATAAAACACGTTTCGAACCTGCTCATTCTACACAATTTTTGAACATGGGGAATAGCCTTAGCGAACATGGTGTAAAATTCGCGAACGCGAAGGACAATGGGCCTATGTGCTTCACGAACGCGGCAAGTGCTTCGCGAATGCAAAGAACACCTGATGGCCAGTTAAATTAAAACTCTAAGTCGGAATTTTATCATTCTACACAATTTTTGAAACATAGAGCTCAGACTAGAGAGATTTTTGAAGAGATTTTCATTCCAACATCATTGGTAAGTGCTTTTTAACTAGTTTTGATGTATTTCTATAATCACCCATTGATTTTTAACCTTAAATCTATGGATTTCATGGTAGAAATTAGGGGGTTTTGGTAGAACTTAGGGAATTTGTAAATTTGAGAACTAGACCTCAAATTGAGGTTAGATTTCAGAACAAATCACATAACCGGGCTCGGGGGTGAATGGGTAATCGGGTTCTTTTCCTGAATCTCGGATTTTGACCAAATGAGCCAGGGGTTGACTTTTATTGACTTTTTCAATTTAGCTAAAGATTGAATCTTTTTCCCTCGTGGGTGTTTTCTAAAGCTTGTTTTGAATTGTTTGAACTATATTTGGCTAGATTTGATTGGTTTGGGGGCTTATTTTAAAGGAAAAGCCATGCTTGATCATTGATTTGGTTGCTGGAAGAGTTAAGTGTCGTGGTTAACCTTGACTTGAGGGAATTAGGACTTGATTAGTCTATTTGACACTTGATTTATGTGTGCGGATGGCGTATATACAAGATGACGAGTGTATATATGTAGTCATGAGTTAAGCATGCAGGTTGGGATATTTATTTATTGTCTTCAATAATTTCATGCCTTCATCTAATCCATGTTTTTACTTGTTAAATGCTTTAATTGGTACTTGCCTTTACTTGTTAAATTCATGCCTTTATTCATTATGTGCCTTAATTTGATATTTGTTTCCATATATTCGTGCCTTTATTTATTGACTGCCTTTATTTGCGTTATGACTTTATGTGTTGTTAGATAGATACTTTTATCTGCTTTATGTATTTAATTATGAAATTCCCTTATTGCATTTTATTGGGAGATGCGCCGTAGTTGGTTGTAGTTTGTACATTTATTTTAATATTGTATGAGATCAGGTTGCACGCCGCAGCATATATTGGTATTATTGTGTGGGATCGGGTTGCACGCCACATTGGCTACTGGTAATGTTGTTTGGGATCGGGTTGCACGCTGCAATGGATATTGATATTACTATTTGGGATCGGGTTGCACAATGTAACAATATTTGTGTATGTGTGCGTGTGTGTGTGTGTGTGTGTATATTTGTTATGACTGTCGTTCTATATCTGTGTTGTACTGTGAATTGAGCATATGCAATACTCTGGGGCCCTCTGTTATGTATTTTCTGTTTTCAATTTTTATGTTAATTCTTGTTTTCTCTATTATGCTATTATTTTATTTATACTCGCATAGGTTCATAGTGAGTGCCTTGTTTTAGCCTCGTCACTAACTTCGTCGAGGTTAGGCTCGGCACTTACGGAGTACATGAGGTTGGTTATACTTATACTATACTTCTGCACTTCTTGTGCAGATTCTGGTGTTGGTCCAAGCAGCGGTTAGTAGAGGCTCGCTTGGACTTTCTTACATGGAGACTTGAGATAGAGCTGCACAACGTTCACAGACCTTGACATCCCCTTCTTATTTTTTGCATTGTTATTTCGTTCAGACAGTTGTATTTTTATTTTAGACCTTGGTTGTAGTATTTTTTTTTAGTAGTTCATATACTTGTGACACCAAATTTCAGAATTTGGCTAGACGACATTTTGGGAATTTTTAAATCTATTTAGAAGTTCTATAGGTTTTAATTAATAATTAAATGCTTTTAAAATGTTAAAAAAAAAAAGAATTGATTAATGTGTAGCTAATGTTGGCTTGCCTATCAAGTGAATATTATGTGCCATCACGGCCCCAGGGTTGGAATTTCGGGTCGTGACAAGTTGGTATCAAAGGACTGATTGCCTAGGTCTCACGAGTCATGAGCAATCTTAGTAGAGTCTGGAGGATTGGTACAGAGACGTTTGTACTTATCTTCTAGAGGCTATATGGCTTTAGAAAATTTCACTTCTTTCATTCTCTATCGCACGATTTTATTCTATCCTTGAGTTTGAATTATTCTATTCTTGTTCTCTCACAGATGTTGAGGACACACACATCATCCACAACTGATCAGGAGCCGAAGCCCCAGGTTGCATACACTACCAGGAGTAGGGGCTAGGGTCAAGGTAGGGCCGGAGGCAAGGTAGGGCTCAACCTAGAGCACGTGCAACAATACCTATTGCAGAGCCTCAGATCGAGCAGGAGGAGGATGGGATGGCTCCTACTAGCTCTCCCCCCCAAGAACCGCACGTGCGAGGGACTCCACGTCGGTTAAATTTTCGTTCCGCCATCACATATTCCACTTCCTTCGACAAGGAAGTCGTCATCCTTTCCGATGGACTCTTGGGAACGCCTCTTGTAAGGTCTTCCATGTCTGGATGGTATGTCTTTAGATTGGTACGTAGATCTGCCCGTCTTTATTTTCCTATTCATAGGTTTGTCTCAACTAAGTCTCTGTCTACTTCCCACGAGTCTTTTTTGCATTTTCATCCATCTTTTTTAACCTGATACCTTTGTAGAGGCCATATCTCAACCCTGCATGCAGCTCTATGCAGAAAGAGATCGTAGCACTAGAATGGTTTGCTACTTGGGATTGAGTCTCTCTTCCTCTAAGATGGTATTTATTAGGATTAGGACTAAGAAAAATTACCGCTTATTTCAGACATCCCGGACCATCGCTTTTATCGTCAACAGAGAGAGCCCCTGCCATGCTAGTTGGACTATCTCAGATCCTAGAGGGGTTTATTGCCACTCGCGTACTTCAGGATGCTCTAGTCTGCCTGGTCGGCCTTATGAAGAGTGTGGCCCAAACCAAAGTATTTCCTATGGCATTAGTTGTCTCTCAGGCTGGGGAAGGAACCTAGACTCCTGATACTCACACTCGAGAGTAAATGGCTCATGGATATTAGACTCTGGTAGTTCCAACAGTTAGAGCAGTTCAGCCTGTCATTGCTACATAGCCCAGGGAGGGTCCCGCTATATCATCTGAGGGTTTGAAGAGATTGGACAAGTTCACCAAGCTATTTCCTATTCAATTTGGTGGTACACCTTCTGAGGACCCACGTGATTTCATAGACCGTTGCCATGAGGTATTGTACAACATGGGTAAGTGGAGTCCAATAGAGTTGACTTCATGGTGTTTCAGATGTATGAATCCGCCAAGAGGTGTGTGGTGATAGGAGTTGTTTAAGGCAGACCAAAAGGTTCACCTCCACTCACTTGAGATCAGTTCTCACAGCTATATTTTGAGAATTTCATCCCCTTCATTTTGAGAGAGGACTACCGCAACCAGTTTGAGCGCGTCCAGCAGGGTAGCATGATTGTTATCCAGTACGAGACCAGATTCATGGATTTTCATCGCCGTGTAGTTGGCTTGATCCCACAGAGGGGGAGATGGTGAGGAGATTTATAGATGGCCTTACTTATGGTATCATGCTACAGATGGCCAGAGAGACTAAGGATGATATTGCTTTCAACCAGATTGTAGAGATTGATGGATAGATAGAGAGGATTCGTGGTTAGGGTTGAGAGGCGGCATCTAAGAAGACGCCTTGTCATTTCGATCGTTTTAATGGTGTCTCATCTGGAGGTAAGGGTTCATTTGGTAGAGGCCATCCTATTAGGCCAGTATAGTAAGAACTTCAGGCATCACATGGTGCTTTAGGCAATCGTGGTTCTTATGGGTCTCATCTTGAGCAGCTAACCTACAGTGCACCTTCAACTCCTAAGTGCACCACCGATTCAGAGCTATCACAGTAGTTATTCGGACCATCAGTGTCAGTCCCAAATTTAGTAGCCACGACAGCCAAGAGAGTGCTTTGAGTGTGGAGGTATGGGTCATATCAGGAGATACTATCCTAGACTTCAGAGTAGTGTGCCTCAATAGGGTTCTTGTGCCATGATTCCAGCACTGCTTTCTCCACCTCCCGCTCAACCAGCTAGAGGTGGGTGTTAGGTAGCCCGAGATGGTGGTCAGGTCATTGGAGGTGGAGGCCAGCTAGAGAGAGGTCGTCCAAGATGTGGAGGTCAAACTGGTGGGGCTTAGACCCGTTTCTATGCATTCCTAGCTAGACCTAAGGCAGTGTCGTCTGATGCGGTCATCACAGGTATTATTTTGGTTTGCTATGGAGATGCATCACTTTTATTTGATCTGGGTCCCATTTTTTTATGTGTCATCCTATTTTGCTTCATACGTGGATGTGTCTCGTGATTCTTTGAGTGCTCCTATCTATGTGTTTATGCCTGTGGGAGATTCTATTATGGTAGATTGTCTATTTCTCGTGTGTGGTCTCTATCGGAGGTTATGAGACTAGGTTAGACCATCTATTACTCAACATGGTAGATTTTGATGTTATTTTGGGCATGGACTAATTGTTGCCATATCATGCTATTTTGGATTGTTACGCTATGACCGTAAGGTTGGCAATGCCGAGATTGCTGAGATTGGAGTGGAGAGGTGCATTGGGTTATGTTCCCAGTAGGATGATGTCCTTTTGAAGCCACAGTAGATGGTTGATAAGGGTTGCTTGGCGTACTTAGCCTTTGTGAGGGATGTTAGCACTAATATTCCTACCATTGAGTCAGTTCCGGTAGTGAGAGACTTTCTAGATTTCTTTCTACCAGACCTATTGTGCATGCTGCCCGGTAGAGATATTGATTTTTGTTTTGACTTGGTGCTGGGCACTCAGCTATCTCTATTCCACCATATCGCATCGCGGCAGGGGAGTTAAAGGAATTAAAGTAACAACTTTAGGAGTTTCTAAATAAGGATTTCATCAGACCGAGTGTTTCGCCTTGGGGTGCTCCAGTTCTATTTTGAGGAAGAAAGACGGCACTATGAGGATGTGTATTGAGTACAAGCAGCTGAACAAAGTTACAGTCAATAACAAGTATCCATTACCGCGTATTAATGATTTGTTTGACCAGCTTCATGGTACTAAGATGTTCTAGAAGATTGATTTGGGATTGGGATATCATCAGTTGAAGATCCAGGATTCAGACATTCTGAAGACGACTTTCAAGACTCGCTATGGCCACTAGTATTTTTTGGTGATAGTCTTTTGGGCTGACCAATGCCCCAACATCCTTTATGCACTTAATAAACAGTGTGTTCCAGTCGTATCTTGATTCCTTTGCCATTGTTTTCATTGATGATATATTGGTGTTTTCTAGCAACCGGGAGGATCATGAGCAACACTTGAGGATCGTGCCCCAGACTTTGAGGGAGAAGAAACTATATGCTAAATTCTCCAAGTTCGAGTTTTGGCTTGACTTGGTGGCATTCTTGGGCCACGTAGTGTCTAGTGAGGGGAGCAAGGTGGATCTGAATAAGATTGAGGCAGTTCAAAAGTGGCCTAGACCTGTATCTGCTATAGAGATTTAGAGCTTCTTGGGGCGGGTTATTATTGCTGTTTCGTGGAGGTTTTCATCCATCACAGCTCCTTTGACTATATTGACCCAGAAGGGTGCTCCGTTCAGATGGTTCGATGAGTGTGAGGCAAGCTTTCAGAAGCTCAAGACTGCATTGACCACGAACCCAGTGTTGGTGTTGCCTACAAGTTCGGGATCTTGCACCTTGTATTGTGATGCATCACATGTTGGGCTTGGCGCGATGTTGATGCAGGACAGTAGGGTGATTGCCTATGTGTCTCAGCAGTTGAATATTAACGAGAAGAATTACCCTATGCATGATTTAGTGTTGGCAGCCATTGTTCCCACGCTAAAGATTTAGAGGAACTATCTATACGGCGTCCCATGTGAGGTCTATACTGACCATCGGAGTCCAACACCTATTCAAGCAGAAGGACCTTAGTTGGCGGCAGTGGAGATGGTTAGAGTTGCTGAAAGACTATGATATTCCCATATTATATCATCTGGGGAAGGTTAATGTAGTGGCCGATGCATTGAGTAGGAAGGCTGAGAGCTTGGGCAGTTAGGCCTATTTGTCGGTAGAAGAGAGGCCACTAGCCATGGATGTTCAGGCTTTGGCCAATCATTTCGTGAGGCTGGATGTTTCGAAGCCTAGTTGGGTTCTTGCTTGAGTTGTGGCACAGTCATCATTGTTAGAGCATATCAAGGCTTGCCAGTTTGATGATCTTCACTTGTTGGTGTTGAGGGACACGGTGCAACGGGGTGGTACTAAGGAGGTTGTGATTGGTGATGATGGTGTTATGCGGCTTCAAGCCGGATTTGTGTTCCAAATGTTGATGGTTTGAGAGAGTTGATCCTTGAGAAGGCTTAGTGTTCACGCTATTCCATTCACCCAGGTGTCATGAAGATATACCGTGACATGAAACAACACTATTGGTGGCAAAGAATGAAGAAATATATTGTTGCTTATGTGTCTCGATGTATGAATTGTCAACAGGTGAAGTACGAGCATCAAAAACTGGGTGGATTGAATCATAGATTAGAGATATCGGAGTGGAATTGGGAGCACACCACTATGGATTTTGTGGTAGGCTTACAAAGGACCTTGAGGAAGTATGACACATTCTGGGTTATTGTGGACCGGTTGACTAAGTCCACACACTTCATTCCGATGATGACTTCCTATTCTTGGGAACGGTTAGCTCAGATTTGCATCCGAGAGATTATCCCTCTGCATGGAATACCCATTTCCATCATTTCTAACCAAGGCACAGCAGTTCACATTGCATTTTTGGAGAGCTGTGCAACGTAAGTTGGAAGAGCTGTCCAATTTTCATCCTCAAACAGACAGACAGTCCGAGCGCACTATTTAGATCTTGGAGGACATGTTACGTGCCTGTGTATTGATTTTGGAGGTCTATGAGATCAGTTTCTATCGCTCGTAGAGTTTGCCTACAAATACAATTATCAGTCTATTATTCAGATGGCTCCGTACGAGGCCTTATATGGGAGGCGATGTTCGCCGATTGGTTGGCTTGAGCATGGAGAGGCTAGATTGTTGGACACTGATTTGGTCTGTGATTCTATAGAGAAGGTTAAGGTGATTCAAGAGAGACTTCGTACAGCTCAGCTCAGGTAGAAGAGTTATGTGGACCTGAAGGTTTGATATATATCTTACATGGTGGGTGAGAAGGTTCTTCTCTGAGTGTTGCCTATAAAGGGCGTGATGCGATTTGGGAAGAAGAGCAAGTTGAGCTCGAGGTTTATTGGTCCGTTCAAGATCTTTGAGAGAGTTGGGGAGGTTGCTTACATGTTTGCATTGCCTCCCAGCTTAGCAGAGGCATCCGTTATTTCACGTCTCCATGCTTTCGAAGTACCAAGAGGACAGATAACACATTCTAGGCTTCAACACGGTTCAGCTTGATGAGAATTTGTTCTATGAAGAGGAGCCATTGGCTATTCTAGACCGACATGTTTGAAAGTTGAGATACAAGAGTTTTCCTTCTTTGTAAGTGCAATGGAGAGGTCAGGCGATTGAGGAGGCTACGTGGGAGTCCGAGTACGATATGCGGAGTAGATACCCCCACCTTTTTACCAGTCCAGGTACTTTTCTATGTGTGTTCGAGGACAAATGTTTCTTTTAAAGGTGGAGAACGTGACGACCCGATAGGTCGTTTTGAGTACTAGCCTATTTTCTTGTTTCGGGACCTCTCAAAGCTTCATTTGATGTTATAAGACTTGTGTGCATGGTCCATGTTATTTTTTGAAAATTTTTTACGTGGAAATTTTAAGAAAATGTGATTTTTGACTTTAAAAACATCTTGAGTTGACCACGGTAAACGTACATGGTAAACGACCTCGGATCAGTATTTTGACAATTTCGGTAGATTTTTATGACATTTTTGGACTTGTACGCACATTTGTTTAGGGTCCGGGGTGACCCCGTCCTTCCGGCGCATTATGTGAAAGATTGTGAAAAATGAGTTTTCAACTTGAAATCCTTGAGTTATAGCGATTGATTCTTGTTATTTGATGTTATTTTTATGATTTGAGGTAGAGATCGAGTTTATATGATGTTATTATACTTGTATGAATGTTTTCATTCCAACATCATTGGTAAGTGCTTTTTAACTAGTTTTGATGTATTTCCATAATCACCCATTGATTTTTAACCTTAAATTTATGAATTTCATGGTAGAAATTAGGGTTTTAGGTAAAATTTAAGGATTTTGTAAAAATTGATATTTAGACCTTAAATTGAGGTCGGATTTCCTAAAAAATCACATAATCGGTCTCGGAGGTTGACCATTGATTTGATTGCTAGAAGAGGTAAGTGTCGTGGTTAAACTTGAATTGAGGGAATTAAGACTTGATTGGTCTACTTGCTACTTGATTTATGTGTGGGGACAATGTATATGCAAGGTGACGAGTATGTATACGTAGTCATGGGTTAAACATGCGGGTTGGGATATTTATTTGTTATCTTCAATTTTTTCATGCCTTCCTCTAATCCATGTTATTACTTGTTAAATGCTTTAATTGTTACTTGCCCTTAGTTGTTAAATTCAGGCCTTTATTCGTTACAAGCCTTAATTTGCTATTTGTTTCCATATATTCGTGCCTTTATTTATTGACTGCCTTTATTTGCTTTATGACTTTATGTGTTGTTAGATAGATACTTTTATCTACTTTATTTCTTTAATTATGAAATTCCCTTATTGCATTTTATTGTGAGATACGCCGTAGTTGGTTGTAGTTTATACATTTATTTTAATATTGGATGAGATCGGGTTGCACGCTGCAGCAGATATTGGTATTATTGTGTGGGATCAAGTTTTACGCCGCGACGGATATTGGTAATATTATTTGGGATCAGGTTGCATGTTGCAATAGATATTGATATTATTTTTTGGGGTCGAGTTGCACATGTAACGATCCGAGCAGTCGTTTTGAGTTTTAAAGTTTCGTTCGGTAGTTTGAGGTCTTGAATGACTTCATATTGTGAATTATGACTTGCGTGCATGCTCAGATTTGATTTTCGGATGATTTGGAATGAATTTGGATGAGTGGTTCTCACTTTAGAAGCTTAAGTTGAAAATGTTGACTCAGGTTTGACTTTTGTGAAAACAACTTTGGAATAGTATTTTGATGGCTCCGATAGGTTTGTATCGTGATTTTGGACTTCGGCGTATGTCCAGAATTAGTTTCGGAGGTCCGTAGGTTGATTTGTGTTGTTTTAACGAAAGTTGGCAATTTAAAGGTGTATAATTTTGATAAATTTGACTGTAGTTTGACTTCATAGCCATCGTGTTTGGATTTCTTTTTTGGGACTTGGAATAAGTCCGTTTTGTCATTTGGAACTTGTCTGCAAAGTTTAGCGTCATTCCGAGTTGATTTGATAGGAATCAGATGCGCCGTTGTGTTTTTAGAAGTTCTTGAGTTTCATATTGAATTCATGTATTTTGAGGTCTGATTCGTGGTTTCAGATGTTATTTTGATGATTTGATTGCGAGAGCGAGTTCGTGTTATATTTTTATACTTGTGTCGATGTTTGGTTTGGAGCCCCGAGGGTTCGGGTGAGTTTCGGATGCGTTGCAGAGTGTTTTGTTAGAGTTTTAACACTGCTGGTTTTCGTGCAGAAGCTTCAGTTCTCGCAATTGCAGGAATTGAGTCCCAATTGCGATGTATAGCTTGATTCTGATAGGCTTGCATTTGCAAACCAAGAGTTCGCATTTGCGATGGGGGGCTAGGTAAGCTTGATCCACATTTGCGATCTTCCTGATCGCTTTCGCGATGTGTCTCTGATATGCAGTTGGGATCAATATGTCGCAATTGCGACTGTAGCAGGGGTGTGAGGTACTTCACATTTGCAATGGTTTCTTCGCATTTGCGGGGTTCGCATTTGCGAACCCCAGGTCGCAATTGCGACACATGCAACTGGACAAAAACCCGAGGGATGGGATTTTTGGTCTTATTTTCATATTTTGGAACCCTAGACTTGGTAGGAGGCCATTTTGAGGGGGGGGTTTCATCTGCGGGGGGGGGGGGGTAAGTGATTCTAACCTATTTCTAATCATATTCCATCAATATATATTAGGTTTTAACATCAAAATCATGTGAATCAAAGTGACACTTTGTGAAGCTTTGTCAAGTTTTAATAAATAAGAAATTGAGTTTTGAGAGTCGACTTGGACTCAGATTTTGAAACTAATAACATATATGAACTCGTGGGGTCATGGGTAGTCGGAATTTACCATTGGGCCCGGGTTTTGACCGGGTGAGTCCCGGGTTGACTTTTGTTGACTTTTGAGCAATTGTGTAAAGATCGTAGCTTTAATTATTGGAATTGATTTCTCTTGCATTATTTGATGTTATTAAGTCGATTTTGGTTAGATTTGTGCTGAACAAGGAAAAACTATTTTTTAGAATTGATTGAGGGCTTTTGACGTAAGTATCTTGCCTAACATTGTGTGGGGGAACTACCCCATAAGAATTGGTTTGTTTGCACTATTTGAACTACATGAAAGACGTGTACACGAGGTGACAAGTGTGTTCACGGCTTATATATGAAAATTTGACCGACTTAGACTCTTAGGTTCTCATGTACATTAAAAGTAAAGTTGTCTTATCATGTTACACCCTCCATTGCTAGAGTTTCCCTTACATGTCTTATTTGAAGTTGATTGGTTCATGTTATACCTTTATTTTCCAATATATTCTCATACGCTTTAATTGAAGTTGTTACCTCTTTTATTGCCATATATCTCTTCCGTAGTTGATTATCCTTGATTGAAGTTACTGTTATCTCTTCCATAATTGACTTATCCTTATTTGAAATCATTGTTACATGTTATCTCTCTTATCATTGAGTTGCACTTATTTGGAATCATTTTTACATGTTTTCTCTCCTATTGTTGAGTTACTCCTAGTTGACATTGTTGTTACACAATATCTCTTTCATTGTTAAGTTATTCTTGTTGAAACCATTATCACTTGTTATGTCTTTCATTATGAGCTCGTTCTTCCATTTCTTTGTGTTTTGTAATTCTTGTGTTGATTTGCTTGCCGTACTTTCGTTTATTGTTGTTGTCAGTGTTGTTGAGCCGAGGGATATGTGTGGTTGAGGTATTGGAATTGTTTTGAGGAAATGTTGTGGCATATGGGCACATGTGGTGCAAGTCACTATATTGTGTTGTTATGTTTTTGGCACACGTGGTATTGTTAGAGGATTGTCGGGGTACTCGCACGTGAGTTATCCGTGCTATTATTATTGATTATTGCACACGTGGCGTGACAAGACGGGTTTATATATATATATATATATATATATATATATATATATAGGGATTTGCGCATGTGGGAGACAAGGCGGGAATATTATTATGCGCGTGCGACGAGACAAGGCCGACATTCACTTTATTGTTGCGCACGTGGTGAGACAAGGGGGGCTATGCCAGGGATGATTTGTGGTGACTTGTGATGGCCTGGGGGCATTGTTATTGATGATATTTTTGTAGTGGTGTGCCTACCTTGTGTGAGTTATGCATTTTACGTTCCGTTATGTTATTTCCTATGTACTCTGCTCTTACTTGTTGACTTGAGTTGAAATAGAACACTTGCACAAGCATACACATAATTAATCACCATATCGGTTTAAGAAGATGAATCCAGATGTTTATTGACCATTTACATGTATTCTTGTTTACTTGCCTTCTGTGTGAGAGTTATACTATTGGCAAGTGAGTCGTCTGTGCGGTCATGAGTTATTGTTATTGTTGGCATGTGAGTTGTCCGTGCGGTTATGAGTCATTGTTATTGTTGGCACGTGCGTCGTCCGTGCGGATATGAGATATTGTCTTTCCCTTGGCACGTGAGTTGTCCGTGCAGATATGATGTATTAATGGTATTGGCACGTGAGTTGTCTGTGCGATTTTAAATTGTAATGTATGCACAAGATGCCAAGTGATTAGGGTTCGTGAATTGGGACTCATCAATTATAATTATGAAGTGTGGTACCTTGGAGAAATTCTTGAATAGATCTTGTGAGAAAGCAGTAGTTCTTATTGAGTTGCTACTTATTTTTCTTACTTGGTTTTACAGGACTTAAACTGTATTCAGCTTACACACGGTGTTATTACCAATTTGTTCCTCGTTAATGATTATCTTCTAGTTTTCTGTTGCAAGTATTATTGTCGCTTACCATGCTTAGCTTTATATTGGTATTGTTCCTCGTTAGTTTCACATTTATACTCGTAGAGGTTGTTATGTCTAGTAGGTATCTCGGCTGTTCCTCGTCACTACTCTACTGATGTTAGTCTTGATACTTACTGGGTACTGCTGTGGTGTATTCATGCTACTCTTTCTGCATATTTTTATGCAGATCCAGGTACTTCGGAGTTTGTGGATCATTAGCAAGTTGATCGGACATTATTGTGGAGACTCAAGGTATACCTGCCATCGCGTTTGCAGGCCTCAAGTCACCTTCATATTTTAATTTGTACAGTTTATTTCTATTCTGGAACAGTTGTACTTAAAAATTTCCTAGTGAACTAAGTAGAGCTTATGACTTGTGCTACCAGTTTTGAAATATTGTACTGTACTCGAGGTTGTTGGCTTATTATAAAAGATCATGGTTTATGTTCAGTAGTTGTTTTGGTTAAATTCTGTCATTTAATTCAATAAGTGTTAGGCTTACCTAGTCTTAGAGACTAGATGCCATCACGACATCCTACGCAGGGAATGGAGGTCATGATAGCACGCCACAATAGATATTGATATTAGTGCTTGGGATCGGGTTGCACGCTGCAACGGAATATATATATATAAAAACTTGGTTTCTTCAAGAATTCTCAAGGAGACAAAAGAAAAAATCTCTAAACTATTTACTATGGGTTTTAAACTTCATTAAGGAATAAATTAATTTTGTGAATGGTTTGAAGCTTATGCTGAATATCACCAATTATATTTTTCTTTTTCTAAATCAGTTAACATTTCAAAAGTTTGGATATATATATATACATATATACATGTGAATATATATATATATGTATATGTATATATATACACACACACACACACGTATATATATACACACACACATCTATATATGTGTATATATATATGTATGTGTGTGTGCGCGCACGCGCGTATATATATACACACACACACACATATATGTGTGTGTGTATATACACATATATATGTGTGTGTGTATTATATATACATATATGTACACATACATATATATATATATGTATGTGTGTATGTATGTATGTATGTGTGTGTGTATATATATATGTATATATATGTGTGTGTGTGTGTATGTACATATATATATATACACACACATACATATATATGTAGTAAAATATGTGCAAGAAAAGTTGTCGAATAAGGAATATAAAAAAAAGATAATAATTTGTAACTGAATACAATATAAGGAATGTAGATCAACAATTGAAATTTTCTAAAAGAGCTTGAGTAAACTTAAAAAAATTAATTTATGGTAAAAGTTAAATGGCTAACCACAACTATTGTTTAGAAAGTACAAGAAAATTTGAAGAAAAATAAATAAATGATGAAAAGAATTATTTTTCAAATGAGTAAGAATTTTGCAATTGTCTAAAATATACTCGACTAAATGTGTAAAGGATAAAGCGTAAAAGGTTTGAAAGAAGTGTATAAGTATAAAGGAATATTGCTTTTTATGACAAAACAAGATTAAAATCATAAAAGAATGACTTTTGATTCAAAAGAATTGAATAAACGACTGAGTAACAAAAGATGCTTGTATAGATAAATAAATATACAAAGAGGCTAAGAATATCATTAACCTTTTACAAGAATGTCCTAAAAAAGAACTCATGGATAACGTTGGCAATTGTCAGGTCAGACTCAAAATGGATGTAACAATCGAATTAATCTAAATGGGGTATATTCAATTAATTATTATTAAGTGCAAAGATTATTAAAAGTGAATTAACCAATCTAATTAGCTTCGATATCCTATAAATTAATTAAATCATTCCAATTATATGAGATGTCCGCTAGACCTAAGAAAGCGAGAAAGCAACCCGTTTATGTTACTAAATTAACTATTAATAAGCATGCTATTCTAGGTGAGATTAGTTGAATAAATAAACAAAGTAAACAAACAAACATTCAACAAATATATAACTAAATATGATCTCCTAACTAATACTTACTATGCTTGTGATTTTGTATACATCCGAAGATGGGAAGTACGAAGCAGGGTTATGACGGGAATTGTATTTCAGTTTGTCCAAACGTCGTCTTCCGACTTGACTCCACGTAATAGCACCTTGCAAGATTAAAGAAGCAAGTATGTTGGTGAATTAATATAAGGTAAAGTAAATTCAGTACGACATATTTTGAAATGATTTTTATTTGCAAATATTTTTTTAAAAATTGTTATTAAAATGGTTTTGAAAATATTTTTGGAGGCTCGGATAGTGTATGCCATATAATAATAATAAGACATTAGCACGTGAACGCCGACTTGCTTGAAACTCCGATGGCCAACTGTGTTGCCTTTCGAAGCGCGAATGGTCGTATTGTCATCTTTTATTTTCTTTTGGCTTTCGTCATCGCCTCATAAAAATATATTTTGTTCCGAATCCGAGGGACAGAGAAGTATCTTGTCCTTTATCAATCAAAGTATTATCACAATGCCTCAAAACTTTATATTTTTTTTCATAGGCCTTATAGTGTTATTTCAAATAAGTAAATCCGATTGTTGCCAGATTTTACTCAAAATCAGATTATCTAATAACTAAGAGAACCTAGCAAAAACAATGTAAGCATATGTAATGACCCAATCAGTCGTGTTGTGTATTATAGCCCCGTTCACCTGTTTATTACTTCTCTTATGTTCATTTGTGGTTATGTGACTTGTCGGGGTGCTTGGGATTGGTTTCAGGAAGGTTTTGGAGTGAATTGGGACACTTAGTCTCAAGGTTGGAGGCTTAAGTTGAAAGAGTTGATCAGAGTTTGACTTTTATGTAGATGACTCCGGGATGGATTTTTGATGGTTCCAATAGCTTCGTATGGTGATTTTAGTTGTAGGCGTATGTTCGGATATTGATTTGGAGGTCCGTAGGTTGGTTTGAGACTTCTTGGCGAAAGTTGGAAAGTGAAGGTTTGAAAGGTTGAGAGGTTTGATCGAGAGTTAATTTTGTTGATATTAGGTTCAGATTTTGGTTTTCAGTAGTTGGAGTAGGTCCTTTGTGTCATTTGGTACTCGTGTGAAAAATTTGAGGTCATTCGGCGTTGATTTAGTATGGTTTGACATTAGTTTTAGAAGTTGGAAGTTCATTTGTTTCATTAGGCTTGAATTGGGTGTGATTTTTGGTTTTGATGTTATTTGATGTAATTTGAGACTTTGAGCAAGTTCGTATTTGTTTTAGGACTTGTTGGTATGTTTGAATGGGGTCCCAGGGGCCTCGGGGGTGTTTTGGATGATTAACAGATCATTTTGGACTTGGTGTGATTGCTGAAGCTTTTTGTTACAACCCATATTCGCGTATGTTAGTTCACATCATAATTTAGTCAACGTAAATCCGAGAAGATATTATCTTTGAGATGATAAGAAGTCAATCCTATTGGTCTTAAATGATACAAGGGTGTCTAAAAGTGGTTAACAAGTATTAGAAGTTAAACGAATCAAGAATATTGTAACCCGTATTTTCGGGTAAACCTAGAGGTGCTTAATATTTGCAGGAGGTTGTGTTTTAAGGTATTTGAATCATATAATATCCGTATCATAAGTCTTGAAGTCAAACGAGTTATGAAACAAAAGTCGACAAAAGTTGTCGCAACTTACATTCTTAATTTTACTTAAACTTTAGGTTAAACGTTACTAAGCTTTTTCACCCAATTTACTTGGAATTACGGGGTGATCTACCCACCAAATGAAATATTTATTAGTCTAGTTTCCAAAGTATTAAACCGTTTGTCGATACAACGTAGGCGATTGAAATATATTCGCGTTTTCGTGAAACTGTTCAAGCAGCTCTCTATGGGACCCACATAGGCGATTGAGATATATTGATATATATAAGACACAATAAGCCCATTTTAACTCATTTTTTCTCACTCTATTAAGACCCTAGACATGTAAAAACTCTCTCTCAAGGTTCTCTCATGATCCAAGACCCAAATAAAGAGCAAATAACACAAATCAAGTCTCGGAAATCCTGTGGCGCTAGTAAGTTTCTTGTTCTTCTTGTTGTTGCTGATTTTTGTGTGGTCCCAGATCGCGTGGGAAGTTGTTTTAAGTGGTTTAAGTTCTGTAAAATACTCTCTCAAGTTTTTAATATCAGCCCTAGGTGATTAGTCTTCCAAAGTGATTCTAGTGCTGAAAAACCTGAACTGAGTTCTAGTTTTGCTTCCTTGTTCTTGTGGCAGCACTGGAAGGATATTTCGTGGTGAAGTAAGGTTAAATTAGAGTTTTTCTATCTGTTTAGAGGTAAGGAACCTCTTACTCTACATGTATTTAAGATTATCCAAGTTGCGGCTATGTCGTTGAAGCTACAACTTGTGAGATATCTATCGAAAGGCTTGTTAGTAATGTTGTTGGTTGGTGGATTCTTTTGGGAGGATTAGTATGATTAATTTTTGGGCTATTTGGTGATTGTTTTAACTTGTGTAAAGTCATATAAATAGGAGAGGTTCTGTCCGTTTCATCGTAAAATAGGTTGCATCGATATATAATAGTTATGACGCTTAAATGATAACGATAGTGTCATTTTTCTTATTGTTGATTGATGATTTGTGATATTTGTGTAGCTTGAGATTGGGAAGTATATACATGGTATGTGAGGCTATCCCTTTTCTTCTTTTGCACAACTTTGATTGTACATAATGTAATGAACGAGCTTCCAAAGATACTCCACTCTTTGAAGCTAGCAGTACTTAAATTGTTTCCATTCTTATGGAACACTTGGTGTTGATGTTGCTTCTCTTATGCTTATGTGATCAATGCTGTTGGTACTTCCTGATTATGATAAGATTCATGATAAAGAGTTAGTCCTAATAACGGGTATATAGGATACTGACCCTACGTCACTCCGAAAGGTTCAGAATGTGTTTCTAATGAGTCCAGCATGCATTTTATATATGTACCTATTTTACTCTACTGAGCCGTGCTGTAGTCGGTCGAGTACGAAACCTATTGTGCAACGACTGATCAGTTGGATTTTACCGAGCTCCACGTGGTCGGGTACGATTCTATCGAGCCTTATGGTGACGAGGTACGTTTTACCGAGCCTATTATGGCCTGGTACGATATAATGGTGATGATTCCCAAAGAGGCGTATGTTTTTAAAAGTGTGTGTATGTATATATCTATATATATATGTACGTACACACACACACATATATATATGTATTCATGTATGTATTTATCATGCATTTCATGTCAGTCGCCCTTAGAGGCGCTAAGATGTTACAGGCTGTATATTCTTTATCCCTGTTTTCATTACTGTTCTCACTTATGCTTCCCAGCCTTACATACTCAGTACTTTATTCGTACTAATGTCCCTTTATTTTGTGGATGCTGCATGTCGTGGTGCAGGTCTTGATAGACCGGTTGACGAAGCTCCCCCACCACAGTAGGCTGCCCAGTTTAGTGGTTATTGGCGAGATCCCTTCTCTAGACTTGCCGTGGTCTTGGTATGCATTTTGTTACAGACATTATAGGTATGTCAGGGTCCTGTTTCGACAATGTTTCAGTACTTATATTCTTTTAGAAGCTCATAGACAAGTGTTGATTCATGTATAGTTTGGATAACCTTGTTGATTGATTTTTGTTGTACAGTCTCTCATGGTAGCTTGTCGGCTCATACCTTATATATAGGTTCATGATAGCCTTATTGCCTAAGTTGTATATGTTCATGCCAATATCTGTCATTATTGGTTTTTTAGGATTCATGTCTACCATTTATGTTAATCTCGTCGGCTCTTATGAATAATAAGAAAGGTTAGATAAAATGTATATTGGCGCTCGGCAGGTATGTCCTGGGTGTCCGTCGTGGCCCTCTAGTCTAGGTCGTGACAAACTTGGTATCAGAGCAAATCTGTCCTAGGGGTTGTCTACATGCCGCGTCTAGTACAGTCTTGATCATGGATGTGTAGCGCGCCACATTTATAATCAGAAGGCTACATGACATCTAGGGTTGTTACCTTTTTCTTGAATTTAGATCGTGCAAAGAGTTGAGTCGTATGTGTTCATCTCTAATATTCACCTAGTTTTCTTTCAGCGATGCCTTCGACTAGGAAGCAAGCGATTAGTAGACGTCTTGATACAGTTGCGGGAGGGGATTCCAGTCAGGTGCCTCTAGCCAGAGCAGGCCAATGTGAGGCTCAGAGTGAGATGCTATCTCATACCTCATTTACTCCGTCTCCTCAAGAGGATATTAGGAGGGACCCAGCACCTCCAGTTCCTCTGTCTGGCGCTACAGACCACGATATGCACAGTGCGGTGCAGTTGTTGACTAGATTGGTAGCTACTCAGGCTCAGAGGTAGAATACCAGTGCTACAGATAAACCTGTTAGTGCGAGAGTTCGTGATTTTATTAATCTAGATCCTCCAGTGTTTATCGGATCAGACCCCAAGGACGATCCGCAGACTTTTATTGATAAGGTTCATCGTACACTACGGGTTATGCACACTAGTGATACTGAGGTAGTAGAGTTGGCTTCTTATCGGTTACGAGATTTAGCGATTTTCTAGAATGATAGTTCGGAGAGACCCAGGGGTCCGAGTGCTCCTCCAACTGTGTGGAAGGAATTTTCTGAGGCCTTTCTTCGTCACTACTTGCCAGTTGAGATACGATGAACTAGAGCTATAAGTTCTTGAACCTTCGACAAGGTAATATGAGTGTGCAAGAGTATAGTATGCAGTTTGATTCTTTAGCAAGGTATGCTCCGCATATGGTGGCTGAGATGAGCGATAGGGTGCACCTGTTTGTGAATGAGTTGGGACCACATCTGATAAATGAGTGCACGACAGCCTCCTTGGTGGAGGGCATGGATATTTCTCGTATTCAGGCTTATGCCCATACACTAGAGGATCGTAAGCGCCAGCAAAGTGCAGATAAGGAGCAGGATAGGGGCCATCATATGAGGGAGAGATTCACACGGTATTCTGGTGAATTCAGAGGTAGTATCAGGCCCCAGTCTTTGAGGAGTTCGGGGCCACATGTAGCTAGTGCTCCTCCACAGTTTCAGAGGCCTCGGTATGATCATCTATCTATTTTGGTCAAGGTCAAAGTTCACAGGCATCAGGCTCGCAATATCATAGGGATACTAGTTAGACGAGACCCCCAACACCCCGTTATGATCAATGCGGCAAGGCCCATTTTGGACTGTGCCGTCGCGGTTCCGATGTGTGCTATTCTTGCGGATAGCCTGGCCATATGACGCGGGATTGTCCTAACAGAGGGAGTTAGTGGTATGGCTCAGCCGACTAGATCTGTGTCTGGTTCTTCCTATCAGGTCGACCTCCAGCATGGGGTTTTCAGCAGTCGACAGGTCGTGGTAGAGATAGAGGTGCAGTGCTGAGTTCGAGCGGTACTTAAATTGAACCTATGCTCTAGTAGGTCGATAGGATCTCGAGTCGTCTCCGGATGTTGTTATAGGCATATCATCTGTGTTTTCTTATGATTTATATGTGCTGATTGATCCGGGATCTATATTATCATATGTTACACCCTTTGTGACTAATAAGTTTGGCATTGAACCTGAATTGACAAGTAAACCACTTGCGGTATCCACTCCGATAGGAGATTCTGTGATTTCTAGAAGGGTATATAGAGGTTTCACAGTGATGATTTGTAGTCGTCAAACCTCAGCGTATCTATTTGAGTTAGAAATGGTTGACTTCGATGTGATAATGGGTATGGACTGGTTTGCCTCATGCTATGCAAATGTTGATTGTCGTACGAAGATGGTTAGGTTTCATTTTCCCGGTGAACCCATCATTGAATGGAAGGGGAACATTGCTACGCCGAAAGGTAGGTTTATTTCCTATCTTAAGGCAAGGAAGATGATCTTAAAAGGTTACATTTATCATCTCGTTCGTGTTAGGGATGCGGAAGCGAAGCCGCCTACTCTATAATAAATCCCCGTGGTCAATGAATTTCCAGACAATTTTCCAGATGAACTCCAAGGCCTTCCTCCTGAATGGGAGATTGAGTTTAGCATTGATGTGTTACCTGATACTCAACCGATCTCTATCCCTCCATACCGGATGGTCCTGATAGAGTTGTGAGAGTTGAAGGCGCAGTTGAAGAACTTGCTAGATAAGGGCTTCATTAGGCCTAGCACTTCACCTTGGGGTGCGCCAGTCTTGTTCATGCAGAAGAAAGACGGGTCGTTGAGGATGTGTATCGATTATCAACAGTTATATAAGGTTATTATAAAGAACAAGTATCCACTTCCAAGGATTGACGACCTGTTTGACCAACTCTAGGGTGCCAAGCATCACTCCAAGATTAACTTACATTCAGGGTATCATCAGGTGAGGGTTAAGGAGAAGGATATTCCGAAGACAACCTCCCAAACAAGATATGGACACTTTGAGTTCTTGGTGATGTCGTTCGGGCTAACAAATGCCCCAACAGCTTTTATAGATCCCATGAATAGTGTATTTAGACCCTATCTTGACGTGTTAGTGATTTTATTCATTGATGACATTCTGGTGTATTTTCGTTCAGAGGTGGAACATGCGAGCCACTTGCGAATAGTTTTACAAACCCTTCAGGATCGTAAGTTATATGCTAAGCTCTACGAATGTGATTTCTGGCTGAACTCAGTAGCATTCATTGGCCATGTGATATTTGACAAGGGTATTAGTGTCGACACTCAGAAGATCGATGCAGTGAAGAATTGGCCGAGACCTACAACACCGTCAAAAGTTCGCAACTTCTTGGGGCTAGCAAGATATTATCGGCAGTTTGTAGAAGGATTTCCTCTATATCAGCACCGTTGGCTAAGTTAACATAAAGGCTACCAAGTTCCAGTGGTCTGACGTTTGTGAAAGTAGTTTTCAGGAGCTAAAGAATCGATTGACGTCCGTGCCAGTGCTGACTCTCCTAGAAGGAATAGAAGGTTATGTTGTATATTGTGATCTCTCAGGTATAGGTTTTGGGTGCATATTGATGCAACATGGGAAGGTGATTTCTTATGCATCGAGACAATTGTAGAAACATGAAAAGAATTACTCGACTCATGATTTGGAATTGGCTGCAGTAATATATGCTTTGAAGATATGGTGTCTCTACTTATCTTCAAGCAGAAGGAGTTGAATTTGAGGCAGCGTCGGTGGCTTGAATTACTAAAAGACTACGAGGTCGAGATATTGTACCATCCCGATAAAGTCAATGTTGTGGCAGATGCTCTCAGATGTAAGTCAACGGGAAGCTTAGTACACATAGAGGCAGGTAGACAAGGGTTGACTAAAGAGCTTCATTAGCTGGCCAATATGAGAATCAGATTGTTAGACTCCGATGACGGATGTGTTATTGTACAGAATACAGCAGAATCATCTTTTATAGCCGAGGTAAAAGCACGAAAATATGAAGATCCTACCTTAGTACGATTGAGAGAGGGCATTCAGCAGCGTAATATTACAACTTTCGAGATCGGAGGAGATGGGGCATTGAGATACCAGGGCCGATTATGTGTGCCTAATGTGGCAGGGTTGTGAGAGAAGATAATGATTGAGATTCATCAGTCCCGATTTTCCATCCATCTCGACTCGACAAAGATGTATCATGACGTTAAGGAGTTGTATTGGTGAGAAAACATGAAGAAGGCTATTGCAGAAATTGTAGTCCAGTGGCCTAATTGTCAACAAGTAAAGATCGAGCATTAGAAACCTGCTGGATTGACTCAGAATATAGAGATTCCGACCTAGAAATGGGAGGATATGGACTTCATTATTGGATTACCTCGCTCTTATCATAAGTTTGACTCCATCTATGTGATAGTTGACTGACTTATAAAATCTGCCCATTTTTTGCCAGTTAAGAAAACTTACACGGCTGAAGATTATGCAAGGTTGTAAATCAACAAGATTATTAGGCTTCATGGTGTGCCGATATCTATTATATCAGACCGAGGAGCTCAATTTATGGCTATATTTTGGAGGTCTTTTCATAAGGGTTTAGGCACACAAGTGAATCTCAGCACTGCATTCCATCTGTAGACAGACGGACAGGCTGAACGTACCATTCAGTCACTTGAAGATATGCTATGCGCATGTATTCTATATTTCAAGGGGAATTGGGATGACCATCTACCACTCATAGAATTCACCTACAATAATAGCTACCATTCCGGTATTAAAATGGCCCCGTACGAGGCATTGTACGGGAGGAGATGTAGATCACCAGTTGGATGGTTCAAAATCGGTGAAATAGAATTATATGGGCAAGATTTGATTCATCAAGCCCTTGCGAAGGTTAAAGTGATAGAAGAACGACGACTGAGGACATCACAAAGCAGGCAAAAGTCTTATTTCGATGTCTACTATCGTGATAAGGAGTTTCAGGTTGGTGATTTGGTTTTCTTGAGGATCTCACCGATGAAGGGTGTTATGAATTTTGGGAAGAAGGGTAAGCTGAGTCCGCGGTATATCAGGGCCGTACATGATTCTTCGACGAATTGGACGGGTTGATTATGTGTTAGAATTGCCATTCAAATTGGAATTTGTCCACCCGGTATTCCATGTATCTATGTTGAGGAAATGTATTGGAGACCCTTCTCGGGTCATCCCTATCAAATATATACAAGTTACGGAGGATCTATTATGAAGAAGGGCAGTGGCTATATTAGATCGAAAAGTCTGCAACCTGAGAAAAAAGGATGTAGCTTCCGTCAAAGTATTGTGGAGGAACAAGAATACGAAAGAAATTACATGGGAAGCAGAAAAGGAGAGGAAGTCTAAATACCCTTTTACCTATTTCAGATTGTAGATAACGAGGATGCCGGGGAACGCAGGACGCAATAGAAGATGAAACGACTCTACGAGGTAAGAAATAATGTGGGAATAATCTTCCTTAATACCAAATGGTGATATGCAGATAATGTACATATCCATAATGCTTTGTATAGCCTTGTGAGGCCATAGGTTGGGTTTAACTGCTTGCAAGTTTGGCTAGTGCCCATTTTATAGGGGAAACTCGGCCGGAAATTTCCGTTGGAATCCACGATGAGTTGGACTCCCATAAACCCTTACATTGAAGGACGAATGTTCCTGGGGTGGGGGGGAGGGTATTACAACACATATTTGCATACCTTACTTCACACTGTAAGTTAGTCGTCGTAAATCCGAGAAAATATTATCTTTGAGATGATAAAAAGTTAATCCTATTGGTCTTAAATGATACAAGGGTGTATAAGACTGGTTAACAAGTATTAGAAATTAAACGAATCAAGGATGTTGTAACCCATATTTTCGGGTAAAACTAGAGGTGCTTAATATTCTTAGGAGGTTTTATATTAATGTATTTAAATCATATAATATCCATATCATAAGTCTTGAAGTAAAATGAGTTATGAAACAAAACTCAACAAAAGTTGTCGCAACTTACATTCATAATTTTACTTAAACTTTAGGTCACATGTTACGAAGCTTTTCTCCCAAATTACTTGGAATTACAGGGTGATATACCCACCAAATGGGATATCCATGAGTCTAGTTTCTGACACATTAAACCGTTTGTCAATACGACGTCGGAGAAGAGAGATATTCGCGTTTTCGTGAGACTGCACAAGCAGCTCTCTATGGGACCCACATAGGCAGTTGAGATATATTGATATATATGAGATGCCTTAAGCCCGTTTTAAATTTTTCACTCTGTTCAGACCCTAGACATCTAAAAGCTCTCACTCAAGGTTCTCCCATGATCCAAGACCCAAACAAAGGGCAAATAACACAAATCAAGTGTCGGGAATCTCGTGGCGCTAGTAAGTGTCTTATTCTTCTAGTTGTTGCTGATTTTTGTGTGATTTCAGTTCGTGTGGGAGGTTGTTTTAAGTGGTTTATATTCTGTAAAATACTTTCTCAAGTTTTTAATATCAACCTAGGTGATTTCAAGTCTTCCAAAGTGATTCTAGTGTCGAAAAACCCGAATTGATTGCTAGTTTCAATTTCTTGTTCTTATGGCAGCATTGAAAGAATATTTCGTGGTGAAGTAAGGTCAACTTGGATTTGCTCTATCATTTTAGAGGTAAGGAGCCTCTTACTCTAAATGTATTTAAGATTATCCAAGTTGCGGCTAAGTCGTTGAAGCTAGAACTTGTGAGATATCTATCAAAAGGCTTGTTAATAATGTTGTTGGTTGGTGGATTGTTTTGGGAGGCTTAATATGATTATTATTGATGTTGTTTTGGATGTTTGGTGATATGTTTTATCTTTTGGGAAGTCATATAAATTGGGAAGGTGCTGTCCGTTTCATCGTAAAACAGGTTGCGGTCGATATATAATAGTTACGACGCTTAAACGATAACGATAGTGTCATTTCTCTTATTGTAGTCTGAGGAGTTGTGAATTTCGCATAGCTTGAGGTTGGGCAGTATATACAAGGTAGGTGAGGCTATCCCTTTCCTTCTTTTGCAAGACTCCGATTGTACATAATGTACTGAATGAGCTTCCAAAGATACTCCACTCTTAGATGCTAGCAGTACTTACATTGTATCCCTTTTTATGGAACACTTGATGTTTGAAGTTTCTTCTCTTATTCTTATGTGATCAACGTTTTTGGTACTTCCTGATTCTTATAAGATTCATTATAAAGAGTTAGTCCTAATGACGGGTATGGAGGATACCGATCCTACGTCACTCCGAAAGGTTCAGAAAGTGATTCCAATGAGTCCAACATGCATTTTATATATGCACCTATTTTACTCTATCAAGCCGCGCTATAGTCGGCCGGCACCTATTATGCAACGACTGATTAGTTGGGTTTTATCGAGCTCCACGTGACCAGGTACGATTCTACCTAGCCTTATGATGGCCGGGTACGATATTATGATGATGATGATGCCCATAGAGGCGTATGTTTTTATATATATATATATATATATATATATATAGACACACACACACACACACATACACACACACACACATTACTGCTCTTACTTATGCTTTTCTGCCTTACATACTCAGTACTTTATTCGTACTGACGTCCCTTTTATTTTGTGGATGCTGCATGTCGTGCTGCAGGTCCTGATAGACAGGTAGAGGAAGCTCCCCCACCACAGTAGGCTGCCCAGTTTAGCGGTTACTGGCGAGATCCCTACTCCGGACTTGCCGCGGTCTTGGTATGCATTTTATTTATAGACATTATGGGTAAGTCGGGGCCCTGTTCCGACAATGTTGTAGCATATTATGTATCATGCATTTCATGTTAGTCGTCCTCAGCGGCACTCAGATATTACAGGCTGTACATTCTCTATCCCTATTTACATTACTCTTTGTACTTATGCTTTCCTGCCTTACATACTCAGTACTTTATTCGTACTGACGTCCTTTTTATTTTGTGGATGCTGCAGGTCCTGATAGACAGGTAGACAAAGCTCCCCCACCACAGTAGGCTGCGCAGTTCAGCGGTTTTTGGCGAGATCCCTTCTCCGAACTTACCGTGGTCTTGGTATGCATTTTTGTTATAGACATTATGGGTATGTCGAGGCCCTGTTCCGACAATGTTGCAGCACTTATGTTCTTTAGAGTCTCATAGACAGGTGTCGACTCATGTATAATTTGGATACCTTTGTCAACTGATTTTTGTTGTGTAGTCTCTCATGGAAGCTTATCGGCTCGTACCTTATATATAGCTTCATGACAGCCTTATCGCCCATGTTATATATGATCGTGCCATTATATTTCGTTGTTGGTTGTTTAGGATTCATGTCTACGATTTATGTTGATCTCGTCGATCCTTATGGATAACAAGAAAGGTTAGATAAAATGTACGTTGGTGCTCGGCAGGCATGGCCTGGGTGCCAGGCATGACCCTCTAGTCTGGGTCGTGACACTTTTGGATTTTGGTGCTTTTGCATTGGCGGTGGGAATGGCAATGGATGCGGAGTCGCAGGTGCATCTCATTTTACGCAGGTGCGAGGTTGGCCAGGCTGGGGGTGGTCTGCTGATGCGTGCAAGTTTCCACAGATGCGAGTCTGTAGGATCTAGGGTCGCAGGTGCGGAAGGAGTCCGCCGAAGCGGACTCGCAGATGCGAGTTTTTGTCCGCAAAAGCAGAAGGCCAGATTTTGGGACGAGCTGCAGAAGCGGCCAATTTTCCGTATAAGCGGGACTGTAGATGTGGTTAAGTGACTGCAGGTGTTTAATCACTGACAGAATTATATTCGAAGGGTTTCATTGTTTTTCTCACTTTGGTAGTTGTGGAGTTCGACGAAGGCCAATTTTTGGAGTGATTTTCACCATAATTGAAGTAGTAAGTGACTTTTAATCACTCTTCTTGATAAATACTGATTACGCATTGATTATTACACCTAGTTTATATGAATTTGAAGTGAAATTTGCGGATTTTAGACCATGGTATTGGAGAGTGAGATTTGGTGATTTGAGGGTCGATTTGTGGATGGAATTGGATGAAATTAGTATGGTTGGACTCATAATTGAATCAGTGTTCGAAATTTATGAATTTTGTCAGGTTTGGGGGTACGGGCCCAGGGTTGACTGTCACGACCCAAAATCTCACCTTAGGAATCTTAATGGCACCTAGTCTCTATAACAAGGTAAGCCTAACACATGAAGAGATCTGACAATGATAATCAACTTAATTATATAAAAATTAAACTAATAAATAAAATAATATAATTAAAACTGAACAATAGTCACACAATCCCCAGAACCGGTAGTACAGAGTCATAAGCTTTACTAAAATACACTAAAATCTATAAATACAATACTGTTTTGAATTGAAGATAAACAGTAGTAAAGATAGTATCAGGAAGTGACTCCGAGACCCGCGAATATCAAGAAAGTATACCTTGAAGTCTCCACCCGCGCGGACACAACTCGTAAAACCAACTCGGTTTGAAGTACCTGGATCTACACAAAAATATGCAGAAGCGTAGCATGAGTACACCACAACAATACCCAGTAAGTATCAAGACTAACCTCAGATGGAGTAGTGACGAGGTAAGTCAAGACACCAACTAGTCAATAACCTGTGTAAGCATATATATCTAAAGCTAACAGTGGAGAGAACATCAATATAAGACTAACAACGGAATAATGAAAACATCAAATGGCAACAAGAAATAAAAACGACAAGGTAATCAGAACACAGTTAAAGTATGAATAAAATCAATAAGGGAAAATAGATGACAATTCGAGTAATCAAGTCTTTCCAACACATGATGCACAACAAGAATCACTCCGAGGCACCACACCCTCTGACACAAATCATAGGCCACAATCATGAATGTGGCACATATGGCACCTCGTGCCCACATTATCAATCACCTCCGCACGGCAAAGTCCATGTGCTATGCCGAGTAAAATGTTTGAGAGATTTATTTAGATAGAATAAGGCATAACATCAATCTTGAATAAAGTAAAGCGTCAAATGAGATAATGAGTTTGTTTTAGAAATAGAGTATCAATAGAGTAAAGCGTAAAATAAAGTATAATTTATACAAAATAGGGTATCAAATAAGTTTAGTCCAGAAATCAATAAGGTAAAGCAAAATAACATATTTAAATAAAGTAAAGTATCAAATAAGTTAACGAATTAAATATAGAATTAATTAAAGTAAAGCGTGACAACAGTTTTAAGTAAAACATCAAATAGGGCAATGAATTTAATTTGAGAATCAATTAAAGTAAAATATGATAACCATTTAAAAATAGTAAAGTACCGAGTGAGATGACGAGTAAATTTAAGAGTTACATAAAATAAAGCATGTTAATAATTCTTTTATTTAATATCCGTTATGTCATCAGTAACTCGACAGAATATGAGATAATGACTCCACGCAAGTAAGTTCTTCTTGATAATCAATTCTCCCTATAACGATGGAGGAACCGATTGACACATTAAAATAACACAACAAATCACGTAGAATGCATAACTCACACAAGAAGTCACAATCGTTCCAACACAAGAATAACAACAAATAGCCAAACAATCCAAATACAAGTGAAATGATTTAAGGAAAAGCAATAACCGTACAATCAACAGGCCATTCCAAAATAGAACGTACAATAAGAATCACAACCGAGGTAACACACCTCACAATCATATTTCACTAGTCATAATAACAATCTTCCTTAGATCGCCACGTGAGCCTTGCATTTATTTTAAAAATATTTTTTGCGAAATAGTTACACGTGCTTTAGCCCCCTTATCTCGCTGTGTGGTTTCAAGTAATTCCCTTACCAGCGTATAAATCCCACCTTATCTCGCCGCATGCACATCAACCCCTATCCTTATACCGCCGGATGCACATCAATATCACAACACAATAATCAACTCGCACCACACTTGCCCACATGCCACAACATTTCCAAAATCAATAATACCAATGTTGCTATAACACATAACCCACGACTCAATCAAAATGTGTTCAAGAATCTCAATAATAACAAAATGACTTAGAAACAACTCAACAAGGAAGGATGTCCCAATAAACAATACTTCAACCATAATGTGTTAATAGCTATCACAACTACAACCTCAATAAATCAACAATGAAGGTATTCCCGTGAAATGGCAACTTCCAATTCAAGTACAAATACGTAATATAAGTTTAACATGAAAGAGATAGCATAAAATAGCAACTACGACTAAATGCGAGATTAACTCAACAACGCGGAGGATACCATGTAACAACAACTATAAATAAATACATATAAGAGTTACTTTGACAATGAAAAATAGAACATGTAATAACAACTTCAATTAAGGCATGTAAGAATAAAATTGACAACGAAAGATAGAGCAAATAATAATAACTTTAATTAAGTGCTTATAAGTAACCTAAGAATCCAAACCGGTCAAATATCACATATAAGCCTATATACACACTCGTCACCTCGTGTACACGTGTTCCACATAATTCAAATAGTACAATCAACCCAAATTCAAAGGCGTAATTTCCCCCACACAAAGTTAGGCAGGATACTTACCTCAATTAGGCTAATTCATCACTCAAAAACAGCTTTTCCTTTAAAATTTACCTCTGCTCGGCTCAAATCTAGCCAAAAACGACTTAATATTATCAAACAATGCAAGAGAGACCAATTCCGATTAACAAAGTTAAGATCTTTAACTAAAATCAAAAAGTCAACTCAAAAAGTCAACATCGAGTTGAACCCCGAAATCTGACAAAACTCACAAATTCCGAACACCCATTCTGTCACGGGTCCAACCATACCAAATCCAATTCCGACCACATATCGGCCTTCAAATCATCAATTTATATTTAAGAAAAGTTTTTTCTAAAATCCCCAATTTCTTCAATTCAATTCATCAATCAATCGCTAAATTCAAGGTTAAAATCATGAAATTTAAACAAATCCAATTCCAGAATACTTACCTCAATCCAAGTAGTAAAAATTCCCTCCAAAACCTTGTGAGAAAGAGTAACTAAATTTTGAAATAAGTAAAAATGCACTAGCTTTCCCAGCCTGAATCAGATCCTAGATGATCTTGAAACTCACTTTTTCATAAGCCAAACATGATCCTTGCAAGTTTACACAGGAGATAGCTTTTTGAATCACCCAATTTGGTCTTAAAATGAGGGAGATATGATGTTTTGAAGTTTTAAAAGAATTTTGAAAATTTCAGGGATTTAAATGGCATTTTCATAATTAGGTACACGAGGAAAAAAAACCCAGCAATAACAAAATCTTCGTTTTAGCACCCAAAACTTATTCAGAACCTCCCGAACACAAATCATATATGCATTTCAATCATAAAGTACGCTACGAACCTGCTCGCACACTCAAAATACCGAAAAGGGGTCATCTTGACTCGATATTGACCATGGTCAAACTCCAAATCCTTAACTTAACTAGCAATGATCCAAAATACATCCGAGCCCCTCGACACCTCATCCAATCATACCAACACGTACAAATATATTATCCAAACTTATCCAATGCCTCAAAACACCTACGGGAGTATCATAACAAAAATCGAGGCTCAAACCAAATAGAATTTCTCTTAAGTTGTTAAATCTCCATTCTTTCAGAAGAGTGTTCGAATCGCACTTAAGCACTTTGGAGTCTAATAATATCAAAGTCAACTCTTGGTCAAACTTATGAACTCTAAAGTTCTTCAAATTGGCAACTTTCGGCAAATAGAGTCAAATTCTTCTAGGAACCTCCGAAACCAAATCCGAACATACATACAAGTCCAAAATAATCATACGAACCTATCAGAACAATCAAAACTCGATTCCGAGTTCATTTACCCAAAAATTAAACCTTGGTCAACTCTTCCAACTTAAAGCTTCCAAATCACGAGTCATTCTTCCAAATCAATCTTGAACCACTCAAAAACCAAAACTGACTATACACTTAAGTAATAACACATAATATGAAGCTACTCAAAGTCTCAAACAACAGAATGGAACGCTAAAGCTCAAAATGACCAAGCGGGTCGTTACATTCTCCTCCACTTAAACATATGTTCGTCCTTGGACATGCCAAGAGTCGTTCCAAAGCCATCAAATCACTGTATAAACAAGCCATACACATACCTATGACTGATCCCATGTCACCTCCACCTAAATAAGCCCGTCAACACAACCTAACTGAAGATTCGTTCTTCAACCTCAATATATCAACCATAGACCCAACTTCCAACATTCCAAATTCCTAATACGAATCCAATTCTCGCATATACATATTATATCAATCTCAACAAGCTGTAGCAAATCATAAATATATTCCCGAGATATAACCACACGACGTAGCCCATCGCTCATATGTTCGCAACAATATCTCTGACCACAATAGCTGTCCATTACTAAACCCGGTACTAGTAACATACCTCATATCAGATATAACCATGTTCCAAACATTTACAACACTGCTAATGATGTATGAAACAAGTAGAAACTCATAACCACTCACTCTGTGGAAGCTTTTCGACTGGCGAGCCACACCAAATGCCACCTAGTCACATATGACCCAATTCGTACCCAATAAGCAACAACTCGAATATAGCTAAAGAAGGAAAGAGAACCAAATGAGATAACCAACCAACAATTCCAACAAATACCACCACAAATCACAATTCTATGAACCCATCACACCAAGGAGAAACAAAACACACGAAAGAAGCACAAGGATCCTATCCTAACATAAACAGCTGCGATGCGTGATCCAATCAAAACACCGGTCCACATTGAATACCATGAGCCATGATGCTCACAATCAACAACCATATGCATATCAACAACAATTATGCGAAGTGCATGACCATAACAATGGAGAAGCAAATAGCACAATACAGCAGAAACATGAAGACAATAACCAAGGTGCAATCAACCATTCAACACCCCAAGAATCATGCCACAACAGAACCGCATCAGGTATTCAAATAACCAACAGATCACATCTCATCGTAGCAAAGGAGAGTAACACATGGAACATATCAAAACACGAATGAGATCCACTCTAACTAATAACACACCCCTCCACAATAACTATGCTGAGTAGACAAATCCGGCCACTGTGGAACACACATCCTCATTAGACCTACTAGTGGCCTCTAAATCAATTCTGATACTTCCGAAATATGTAGATAACCTCCGAAGGCCCATAATAGCATATCCATAGCAACCATGCTCAGCCGTCAACCTATGAACATACCTTCGTCATTCACAACCATGGAACAATCTACCTCTAAGAACCCTCTTAATCTTCAAATCCTTAGAATACCAAAATATCTATATCCAAAATCGCAACTACACTACTAAAATGACTAGCACATTCCTCATACACGATCATCCCATGAGAATTACTTCCATAATTCTTTTGTGCCATATAGAGAAATCTGAACATTAGCGGCCGATCAACCAGGCGATTACTAGTCAAGCATCCTTCGTCAAAGCACTGCACCCCTTCTGAAATGCACACCCTTCTCAATTGGTACTAGATAGTGCCGATATTCTTCTAAACATATGAAATCGTCCATGCTATCTAGAACTCATGACCCCGTCCAGGAGAAAAATCATAATGTGCAACATATTATTTATGCCGGTAGCAGTCATCCGACTCAAGCCGTGGTCGGCACTATCAAGAACTCTTTGAAGCTCGTCCTCGCATAACCAAGCCATCGGAATTGAATTTCCCCAACTCAACCAAGCTGGCCCGTGTCTTGAATCCTCCTCGACTTGCCTTCAAGTTAACACTTCTCCTTGCTGGTACACTACGATCCTATACCAAAGCTTACCACAAGAGATCCTAGCACAAACCACATCGTCCGAAAGCCCATAAATCACTATATTTTCTCTGAAGCACCCAATAATACCGCAACCATGATACCCACTCTAAAGAGACCTTCTGTGAATTTGAAGCTGTTCTCTAACCTCTATGATACTAGATATAGAATTAATAATGATACAGAAATAACGCAAGTCTCAGCACTATCCCATGAAAATCTCAGATGTTAGCCATTTACAACTTTGGGGAACCCTCCAATACCACATATATACCTCAGACCTGAACAAATATTACACATGACCATGCAATATAATCATCGATAGCAGGCTTCTCCACTTGGTGCGAAGCCATAGGATATAACATCTGACGATCTGCAATACCAACTTTCATAAGCTTGTATCGCACCAATCATAAGATACCGCAAATAATCTACTAAGCACATATCCATCCTCCTGATAGTCAAGCCTGCTTTCTCAAGTGCCTTGAATGATAATATGTACCTTCCATTGAATAGAAAGCCCATACAAAACACAAAACCTCTAATACCACTAATTAGCCTCAAATCAATATTCTCCCGTTACCTTAACATAATCACAACAACTAGGAAATCAATTAAATCCTCCCAGGCTTATACTCACCAACTAGATACCACAACCCACTGCATCCCACACGTGAACAACTGAAAGACCTACCAAAACATCCCCGTCCTCAGTCTGGACAACACATTGAGACAATGATCGAGCATCCATGGCCCCTTCGTAGCCCATTTGCAGCATCACAAATCATTGGTGCATAGCTGATACCGAGTGCACAATATCGTATACGAGTGGATGCAAGGGAATGTAAGATATGTGCTTCAAGCTGAATCAATGCCCCATGATAAGGAATGAAAGAAGTGGAATTTCCCAATAGTTCCGTAGCCTATCGAAGATAAGAACAGACGTCTCTATATCGATATGCAAGACTCTACTAAATTGCTTATGACTTGTAGCACCTATGAACCTCGAGCTCTGATACCAACTTTTCATGACCCAAATTCCACTTTAGGAATCGTGATGGCACCTACTCTCTAAGACTAGGTAAGCGTAAGATATGAAGAGATCTAACAGAGATAATCAACTTAACTATACAAAAGTTAAACTGATAAATAAAATAATATAACTAAAACTGAACAATAGTTATACAATCCCCAGAACCGGTAGTACAGAGTCATAAGCTCTACTAAAATACAGTAAAATCTCTAAATACAATACTATTTTGAAATGAAGATAAACAATAGTAAAGATAGTATCAGAAGGTAACTCTGAGGCTCGCGAACGTTGCAGGTATACCTTGAAGTTTCCAGCCGCACGGACACAACTCATAAAATCAACTCCGTCTGAAGTACCTAGATTTGCACGAAAATGTGCAGAAGCATAGAATGAGTACACCACAACGATACGCAGTAAGTATCAAGACTAACCTCGGTGGAGTAGTGACGAGGTAAGTCAAGACACCCACTAGACAATAATTTGTATAAGCATATAAATCTAAAGCTAACAGTGGAAAGAACATCAATATAAGGCTAACAACGAAATAATGAAAACATCAAATGGCAACAAGAAAAAAAAACGGCAAGGTAATCAGAACACAGTTAAAATATGAATGAAATCAATTAGGGAAAACAGATGACAATTCGAGTAATCAAGTCTTTCCAACACATGATGCGCAACAAGAATCACTCCGAGGCACCACACCCTCTGATCACATATCATAGGCCACAATCACGAATCTGGCACACATGGCACCTCTTCACATGCCGAGAGGGATCCGCTTGTAGATAAGTTTGCCATGTAAGATAGGTTTATTTTATCCGAAAAGTTTGTCTTGTAATAACCTCCTAGTCCTATATAAAGGAGGCCTTGTAGTAGTTGTAGGATCATCTTCTAACCTTTGTAAATCTCTTGTGATATATTACATATGAGTGCTTTCTAAATTTCCCTCTTGTTCTTTCTTTCAAATGGATGGAAAGGCCGGTCCCTGTATGAAAATAAACTAAGAATACTCTTTGAAAGTTAGCTTATTGTAGTACGAAAGTTTTCTGAGTTATAAACAACTAAAGTTGGTTGTAGTACTAAAGTTTTCCGAGTTGTGTAGCTTGGCAAGCCGTCCCTTATGGGTTGTTGAAGCCAGCCCCTTTTGTAGGAAAACTTTTGCGACTATAAACAAATTAACTGTTTATGTAGCTTGGCAAGCTGTCCCTTATGGGTTTTTGTAGGGAAACTTTCGTATCTATGATTTAGTTTGCTTTCTTGGAGTCTATTTGGGTTGTGAGGTATGGGCTGATGGTGATTTGGTTTTGGGTGTGGTTTCACTATCCTCCTGACTTGGAGTGAATGTTTTTGGTATATTTTGGCCATTCCTGGGGTTTGTAACTGACAAGAAATTCATATTTACCTTGACGGCTTAATGAGCCAATTGAAGGATCTTTATTTTCATATTTGGCTCGAAATTATTTTTCAGTGGTTTTCCCCTTTTTCTTGGATTTTGGTCTGGTTTTGTTGAGGCCGAACCTTTCCCCGTGATGCTGGTGGTGTTCATCATATTCTCCATTTGGATCTTCTAAACAATCTCGATAGTCGCAATCAAGATCCCAAGGGCAGTGTCCCGTAAAGGGGCATTTGAACCACCAAGCTCTTTTTCCATTTTTGTCAAAATTTTGACACTAGTCATGTTCCTGCCATGGATCTTTGCCTTCCCCGAGGAGAAAATGCTTTAATCTTAAATATTGATGCTACCAAAGGAAACACCATGTGCACCCAAATACCCAGACAAATTTCAAGAGATGAACTTGTCAAAATTCTTCCTGATTCTTGGATCAAAAATTATAAAAAGTTAAGAGAACCGGAGGAATCTCTACAATCTGGTGAACCAACTTTTACCAAAAGAAATGAAAAAACCGTTTGCATAAGCTTTGACCATTCCCATCTCATAAAACCCAATAAAATCATCTTTTCTTGCCAAATGATTCAACCCAAAGATACAATAGATACATACCTTGAACCTGATGGAGAGTTCTTTTGGAATATACAAAGCATCATGGAAGAACTAGATGATTTTTCCAGGCAATGGAGAGATAATGGTTTTACCCATATCCATTTTGGTGCTATCCGAATCGCTTTAACATATCACGGAAGAAAAGGTCAACCTGTTGTAGCTCGACTTTCTCTTCTAGATACAAGATACTTGGAGTATCAACATGTAAATTTGGGTACTGCAGAAGTTACCCTGAATGCTAGGACTGCCTTCATAACTATTTTTCCAAATTTCAACATGTCCCTTTATGATCCACACTTAACCGAAGCACTAAAAATCCAAGTCCAAATCCAAGGAGCCCCTCGAGCCAAAGATTCCATCCAAGCCATGTCCACGTGCTATGTCGATAAAATGTTCGACAGATTTATTTAATAAACAATAAGGCATAATATCAATCTTGAATAAAGTAAAGCGTCAAATGAGATAATGAGTTTATTTTTGAAATAGAGTATCAATAGAGTAAAGCGTAAAATAAAGTACAGTTTATACAAACTAGGGTGTCAAATGAGTTTACTTTAGAAATCAATAAGGTAAAGTAAAATAACGTATTTAAATAAAGTAAAGCATCAGATAAGTTAACAAATTTAATATAGAATTAATTAAAGTAAAGCGTGATAATAATTTTAAGTTAAACATCAAGTAGGGTAAGAATTTAATTTATAACTCAATTAAAGTAAAATATAATTAACCATTTAGAAATAGTAAAGTACCGAGTGAGATGACGAGTTTTATCTTAAGAGTTACATAAAATAAAGCATGTTAATAATTCTTTTATTTAAAATTTGCTATGTCATCAATAACTCGACAAAATATGAGATAATGACTTCACGCAAGTAAGTTCTTCTTGATAATCAATTCTCCCAGTAACGACGGAGGAATAGATTGACACATTAAAATAACACAACAAATCACGTAGAATGCATGACTCACACAAGAAGTCACAATCCTTCCAACACAAGAATAACAACAAATTGCCAAACAATCCAAATACAAGTGAAATGATTTAAGGAAAAACAATAACCATACAATCAACAGGCCCTTCCAAAATAGAATGTACAATAAGAATCACGTAGAATGCATGACTCACACAAGAGGTCACAATTGTTCCAACACAAGAATAACAACAAATAGCCAAATACAATCCAAATACAAGGAAAAACAATAATCGTAAAATCAACAAGCCGTTCCAAAATAAAATGTATAATAAGAATCACAACCGAGGTACCACACGCCATAAATCACATTTCACTAGTCATAATCACAATCTTCCTTATATCTTCGGGCGAGCCTTGCATTTATTTTATTAATATTTTTTCGACATAGCTACACGCACTTTATCCCCCTAATCTCATCGCGTGGCTTCAAGTAATTCCCTTACTAGCAACACGCGTATAAATCCTACTTCGTCTCGCCACATGTACATCAAACCCTATCCTTATACTGCCGCGTACACATCAATATCACAACACAATAATCAACTCGCACCACACGTGCCCATATGCCACAACATTTCTAAAATCAACAATACCAATATTACCATAACACATAGCCCACGACTCAATCACAATTTATAGAAGAATTTCAATAATAACAAAATGAATGAGAAACAACTCAACAAGGAAGGATGTCCCAATAAACAATACTTCAACCACAATGTGTTAGTAGCTATCACAATTACAACCTCAATAACTCAAAATGAAGGTATTCCCGTAAAATGGAAACTTCCAATTCAAGTACAAGTACGTAACATAAGTTTGACAATGTAAGGGATATCATGAAATAGAAACTAAGACTAAATGCATGAGATTAACTCAACAATGGGGAGGATAGCATGTAACAACTACACATAAATGAATATAAGAGTAACTTTGACGATGGAAACTAGAACATGTAATAACAACTTCAATTAAGGCATGTAAGAATAAAATTGACAATGAAAGATAGTGCAAATAATAATAACTTCAATTAAGTGCTTATAAGTAACCTAAGAATCTAAACTAGTCAAATATCACATATAAGCCCGTGTACACACTCGTCACCTCGTGTACACGTCTTATACATAATTCAAATAGTACAATAAACCCAAATCCTAATGGGTAGTTTCTCCCACATACTTACCTCAATTAGGCTAATTCATCCCTCAAAAATAGCTTTTCCTTCAAAATTCACCTCCGCCCGGCTCAAATCTAATAAAAAATGACTTAATATTATCAAACAATGTAAGAAAAACCAATTCCGACTATATATTCTCGTTAGATGCTCGTGATAATGTGACGCCGAATTTAGGCTTTTTTGTGGCAGTTGTGGCCGTGATTAGACATTGTCATAGTCTTATGTACTTATGATATTGATTTGAGACTTATTACCCGTTATTTTATATATTATGATTCTGTTAAAGATTTAATAATCTTCTTTCATCATTGTTGGTTGGGTGTTGGCTTGCCTAGCAAGCGGGTTAGGTGTCATCACGACCTTTGGTGGGATTTTAGTTCGTGAAAATAAAGTAGTTGATCATGATGAAGCATTTTGTTATGACACCCCACCTAGGTTTTGATAGAGATGAAAGTGAATTGTTTGATTATAATGTTATTTTAATTGATAAATATTACGATTCAAAATTCACCTAGTGGTGATGGCACCAAATCCAACCCGCTAGGTAAGCCAAATAACAGTCAACACAATTATAATAAAAAAAATAAGAAATCAATAAGTGAAATAACTGAATTTCCATATAATAACCTAAGGATTGGTAGTACATGTCATGAGCCAACAAGACTTCAATATACAAAATCTGGTATAAGATATATACAATATCTGTTTGGAATGTGGATAAACAAAATTCAAATCTAAAACTACTAAGGACAAGTGGTAGCTATATCCGGAAAGCAGGTACATCTTCAGTGCCAGCTCCCGTCATCCACAGCATCTAAGCTCCAAGATATGCACGCTAGGTGTAGAAGCGTAGTATGAGTACAACTGACCCCATGTACTCAGCAGGTATCATAACTAACCCGGCAAGGTAATATAAGCAAGAATTATAAATGATACTCGCTGATCACCTGCACACTTCATACATCTAACAAGTACACAGTAATAATATGATCTAGTCATAAATCATAGATAAAACCATGTTGATGCACAAGATAACTTAATGTACTCTACTCAGTTAACAACCCAACAGTCAACAATCCAACATATAAAGAAGTTGTGCAAATGAATCAGGCATACAACCTTGAAAATTGCAAGTAAAGATGAAACGCAATAACCAAATCAAACACTGGCCAGCTTTTCTTCAGAATTTCAATAACCGAACCAAACCACTGATCACATTTCCTCATATTGCGTGTACACCATCAAGAAGGAACATGAGAGGGTGACCCTAGGAGATAGATCCATATCCACACGCTACACGGACAGATCACGTGCCAATATCACAATCCCCCCGATGTGGTCATAGGCTCAACATTACAATCCATATGACATGGTCACATGCTCAATATCTCAATCCGCCCCTTGTGGTCACAGGATGAATATCACAATCGATCGGCGTGGTCACAGGCTCAATATCACAATCCGCCCAGCGTGGTCACAAACTTAATATCACAATCTGCCCAGCGTGGTCACATACTCAACATCACAATCTGCCGGGCGTGGTCATGGGCTCAATATCACAATCTGCAAGGCGTGGTCATGTTCTAGCAGTCGAATCCATATCACATAAAAAGGACATATACAAGGATACATGTACATGATCGGTGAAAATCAAATTTCATACTCCTGGACTTGGTATAAGTGACATTCTAAAGTATATGCCTATGAAAAGAGTGTGTTATCATAGCTCAAATCAGGCAAATACATCAGGAAAGTAGCAATTATCAGGTTCAATCAAGAGGTTAGCCTCTATGTAGCCTCAAACATGGATTAAATTGCTCTTAACATGGGTACATATACGATACACATCATAGAATGAAGACTAGAAATCAATCCAAGGTATATCATGGCTTAAACACTATACCAAGAATGAAAAATACCCATGTGCACGCACATGGGCTTAAGCACACACATGTGCGCCATCCATAGCACATAGCTATGACAAATAACACAGGCAACTAGTACCTCAAAAAAGTTTAGGTAAGATACATACCTCAGGCAAGCAAAAGCAATACTCTAGAAATGCCATCCTGCACGTCTCGACTTCCAAATAGCTTGAATCTAGCCAAAAACAACTCAAAAGTATCGAACAATGTCATAGGAACCAAACCCAAATGATAAAGGTCGAATCTTTAATCATTACTCAAAGTCAACCAAATATTCAACGCACCTCAAAACCTGAAAAAACTCACAAATTCCGGACAACGCATTTGAATACGAGTCCAACCATACAAGTTTCATCCAAATCCAACTTCATATACGACCTCTAAATCCATAAATATCATCCACATAAGTTTTAGGGATAAAACCCCCAAAACTCCAATCAAAACATGGATTAATTCATAAATGAACTAGTTTAATCATGTTAAAATTCAAAAATTAGGTTAGATTCTAACCCCCATTAAAAACGAGAAGAACACCGCGAAAAGCACCTCAAACAGAGATCTAGAACTCAAGATATGCTCAAAATATTGAATGAACGCAGTTTAATTTGTAGTACAATCGATTCCCGCTTCCGCGCCCAAAATCTCGCACCTACGGTATGCCAGCTGATGTTTTTGCACCTGCGGACCTTTTTCACTCCTTCGGGGTCGCGGGTGCGGATTCTACTTCGCATATGCGAAGCACCAGCACCAGCTATTCTCTCAGACAGTAAAATGGGCATAATTCCCTCATACAGTATCTGAATTCGACGATTCTTTTTGCTATGCCTCCGTAATTATGATACAAATCCAATGGTAAACAAAAAATGAATTTCTAGCTTATTTTCCTAATATGGTACCATTTATTCTTAAGGAAACGATGCTGAAACATCAAATACGAGTGCAACACAACTAAAACCTATCTGAAACTCACCGAAATCCAACAAAAAGTTGTGGACATGTCCAAAATCATCATACAAGCGTGTGGGAACTTTCAAATCATGAATCCAAGCTCATTAAGTCCATTATTTGATCGTGGTCAACTCAAATTCTTAAACTTAATTAGTATGCAACTCAAGTGTCTGAATCACTCTTGGACAATTTGGATCGCAACCAAATTTGCACACAATTAACAAAATGAACATATTCCAACTTCCAAAATGACAATCCAAACCCGATACTATCAAATTCAACTTTCGGTCAAACTTATGAAATTTCTAAACCTCCAAATTTCCAACTTTCACCAAATAGAGCCAAATCAAACTAGGAACCTTCAAATCAAAATCCGGACATTTGCCCAAGTCCAATATCACAATACAAACCTATTGGGACAATCAAAACACAAATCCGAGGTCATTTACTCACAAGTCAATCCTTGGTCAGCTATTTTAACTTAAAGCTTCCAAATTGAGAATTTCTCTTCCGAATTAATCCCGAACTACCGAAAAATCAAACCCAACCATGCACTCAAGTCGTAATGCATCATATGAAGTTTTCAAGACTTCAAACCACCAGATAGAATGCCAATGTTCAAAATGACTTGCCGGGTCATTACATTCTCCCGCGCTTAATATATGTTCATCCTCGAACAAGAAGCCATTCCAAATTCATCAAATCAGTATATAAGCTCACCATACACATATTCATGAGTAATCCCATGCCACCACACTCCATCTAAGTCCATTGGCACAATCTCGACTGAAGATCCTTTCTCAACCTTAGCCCATTAACCTTGGGACCAAATTTTAAGATTTGGAATTCATTAAATGACCCGATTTTTGCATTTATGCACTATATAAGTCCGAACAAGCTGTATCTGCCATAATCATATTCCAAGATATAATCACATGATATACCACATAACTTAGATACCCACAACAATAGCTTTCGAACATAATAGTTGCTTATTAACAGACCCGGTACCGACGGCATACCTCATATCAAATAAAACCTTGTACTGAACCTTCATATACTGTGGATGATGAAAGAAACATATAGAACTCATAATTACCCATAAGATCAACCAGTCGTGGAGCGCTCTCGCCCAACAAGATCCATTACAAAAATCTAAGCTAACTAATAATCATTCTTCCAAACATACCTCAACCAAATCTAATGGCACAAATTCCAGGTCCAAAAATCTCATTTTACCCAGTGCAAGCTACTCACCTGACAAACGAAACCACTTACACCTATATCTACATACGATGCAATCCGTGCACCAAAAAAGCAACTAATCGAATGTAACCAATGATGGAAGGAGAACCAAATGAGAGAACCGTCCAGCAAGCTCAACATATACCACCACAAAGCGCGATGCTATGAACCCATATCATTGAGGAGAGACAAAACACATAAAATAAGCACAAAGGATCATATCCCAACATAACTCCACTGCGGTGTGTAACCTGATCCAAACATACATGTCCATATGGATTACCTATTGCCCAAATTCTCATACACACCAAACACGTGTATATCAACAGCAAGCACATGAACCGCAATAACCATAACCATAGAGAAGCGGATAGCACAATATATCACAAATAGGAAGACCATATCAAAGGCGCAATTAACCATTCAACACCCTAAGAGCCATCTCGCTTGAATTACGCTAAAAGGCCCAAACAAAATCACGACCCAAACCGGAGGGCCATGACGGGCACCCGGGCCTTACTTGCCGAGTACCACGTACATTTTATCTAACCTTTCTTATAATTATAAGGGCCGATGAGATTAGTATAAATGGCAGACAATAATCCTAATCAACCAAAAATTCCAGATAATGACATAAATATATATAACATGGCCGACAAGGCTGTCATGAAAAACTATACAACAAAAATAAATTTGCCGACAAGGCAATCCCAACTATACATGAGTCGACACCTGTCTATGAGCCTTTAAAAGAAAATAAGCGATGCAATGCATACCAAGACCACGGCAAGTCCGGAGAAGGGATCTCGCCAATAACCGCTGAACTGAGCAGCCTACTGTGGTGGGGAGCTTCGCCTACCTGTCTATCAGGACCTGCAGCACGACATGCAGCATCCACAAATAAAAGGACGTCAGTACGAATAAGGTACTAAGTATGTAAGACAAGAAATCATAATGTAAGAACAGTAATATGCATAGGGATAGAAAATATACACCCTGTAACATCTTAGTGCCTCTGAGGGAAACTAATCATGAAATGCCTGATGTGCATATACATATATATCCTTTTAAAATCATTATATACATACGCCTATGTGGGCCTCATCATCATCAAATCATACCCCGGCCATCATAAGGCTCGGTAACATCATACCCAACTAATCAGTGGTTGCACAGTAGAAGCCATACCCGGACGACTATATCGCGAACTCGGTAGAGTAAAATAGATGTCGACTATAGCGTGGCTTAGTAGACTAAAATAGATACATATATACAGTTGCACAATAGGTGCCATACCCGGCCGACTATAGCACCGCTTGGTAGAGTAAAATAGATAATGCATGCTGGACTCATTAGAATCACACATTCAACCTTTCAGAGTGGCGTAAGGTCAAAGAAGTAACATCAACATCAATCCTCCCATCAGAGTCGTGCAAAAGAAGGAAAAGGAAAGTATCACATACCTTGTATATACTGTCCAATCTCAAGGTATGAAAATGCAATGACTCTTTAGTCTACAATAAGAGAAATGACACTATCGTTATCGTTTAAGCATCGTAACTATTATGTATCAACCGTAACCTATTTTACGATGAAACGGACAGTACCTTCCCTATTTATATGACTTCCCACAAGTTAAAACAGTCAGCAAACAGCCCAAACAACATCAATAATAATCATCTTGAGCCTCCCAAAACAGTCCACCAACCAACAACATTACTAGCAAGCCTTTCGACATATATATCACAAGTTCTAGCTTCAACGACTTAGCCGCAACTTGGATAATTTTAAATACATGTAGGGTAAGAGGTTCATTACCTTTAAACAGGATGAACAACTTCAATTTGACCTTAATTGACCACGAAATATCCTTCCAATGCTGCCACAAGAACAAGGAAGCGAAGCTAGCAATCAATTAGGGTTTTCCAGCACTAGAATCACTTTAGAAGACTTGAAATCACCTAGGGTTGATATTAAAACTTGAGGGAGTATATTAAAGAACCCAAACACCTTAAAACAACCTCCCACACGAGCTGGAACAACACAAAAATCAGCAACAACAAGAAGAACAGAAACTTACTCGCGCCATGGGATTCCCGAATCTTGATTTGTGTTGTTTTCCCTTTGTTTTAGTCTTGGATCATGAGAGAACCTTGAGAGAGTGTTATTAGGGTTCTAAGGTCTGAATATACTGAAAACTAATGACTTAAAACGGGGTTTAGGCATGTTTATATATATCCATATGTCTTAACCGCCTACGTGGGCCCCAACGAGAGCTACTTGGCGCAGTCTCGCGAAAACGCGAATATCTCTCAACTCGTAGATCGTATGGAAAAACGGTTTAATTCATTAGAAACTAGACTCATAGATATTCAATTTGGTGGGTATATCACCCCGTAATTCCAAGTAAATAGGGAGAAAATCTTAGTGACATTTGACCTAAAGTATGAGTAAAATTATAAATGTAAGTTGCGACAAGTTTTGTCGACTTTTGTTTCATAAATCGTTTGACTTCAAGACTTATGAAACGGGTATTATATGATTCAAATACCTTAATACATAACCTCTTGGTAATATTAATCACCTCTAGATTTACCCAAAAATACGAGTTACAACATCCTTGATTCGTTTAACTTCTAGTACTTGTTAACCACCCTTATACACCCTTGTATCATTTAAGACCAATAGGACTAAATTCTTTTCTTCTCAAAGATAATATCTTCTCGGACCTACATATACTAACTTACGGCGTAAGCTAACGTATGTAAATATGGGTTGTAACACCCTCCCCCACTGAGGAACATTCGTCCTCGAATGTAAGGGTTTACGGGGAGTCTAACTCATCGTGAATTTCTGATGGTAATTTCTGGCTGAGTTTCCTCTATAATGTGGACACTAGCAAAACTTGCAAGCAGTTAAACCCAGCCTATGGCCTTACAAGGCTATACAAAGCATTATAGCTACGTACATTATTTGCATATCACCATTTTGTATTAAGAGTATTCTCAAGTTATTGCTTCCCTCATAGAGGCGTTTCTCCTTCTAATGCGTCCTGCATTCCCCCGGCACCCTCGTTACCTTCATTCTGGAATAGGTAAGGGTATTTAGACTTCATCTCATCTTCTGCTTCCCATGTCATTTCTTTCGTATTATTGTTCCTCCACAATACTTTGACGGAAGCTACATTCTTTGTTCTCAGTTTGCGGACTTGTCGATCTAATACAGCCACTAGCACTTCTTCATATGATAAATCCTTTGTAACTTGTACATCTTTGGTAGGGACGACCCGAGAAGGGTCTCCAATACATTTACTCAACATAGATACATGGAATATCGGGTGGACAAATTCCAATTCAGATGGCAAGTCTAACTCATAAGCAACCTGTCCAATCCGTCGAAGAATTTTGTACGGCCTGATATACCGCGGATTCAGTTTACCCTTCTTCCCAAACGCATAACACCCTTCATCGGCGAGATCTTCAGGAAAACCCAATCAC